>VZRM01001603.1:397427-415791 GCA_013397955.1 Grantiella picta
CCCCGCCCGGCCCCCCTACCCCCGCCGCCCCGAGCACCGCGGCAGCGCCGGCAGCAGCAGCAGCAGCAGGAGCAGCAGCAGGAGCGGCCCGGGGGCCCTGCCGCCCCCCGCGCTCATGTCCCAGCCGCCGCCGCGCCCCTCGGTGCTGCGCGGTGCCGGTGCCTGTGCATCGTCCCTGGGGCGCAGGGCGGGAGCCGAGCGCGGGGCAGAGCCCGCGGCCCGGGCGGAGGGTGGCTGGCGCTGCCTCCCGAGGCGGGACACCCTTATCGCTGCCGCCGCGCCCTCGGCCCCCCTGCTTTTACCCTCAGCGAGGCCCCTTTCCACTCCGGCCCCACTGCCCGCAAAACCCTCTGTTTTCTTCCTTTTTTTTCTTCTTTTTCTTTTTTTTTTTTTTTCTTTTTCCTCTCTTTCCTGGCACAACCCCTTTCCTTCCCCGGGACACCGCCTGTGCCCCGGCCAGGCAGGTGGCAAGGCTGATAAGGGCTGCTGCTGTCCATAGGCCGGAGCGGGAGCAGAAACGGAGGGCAGGATTATTTATGATTCCCGGTAAGGACGGCTGGAAAGACACAGCAGTCTGTAGGCGGCAGCTGTGCCGCTCCCCGCCCGCCACCGGCAGACGGGACCGAGCAGCACCTCGGGCGGGTCCCGGGACGGGAGCGGTCCGTGTGTCCCCTCGGGGAGAGTGTCGCAGCTGCCGCCCGCACGGCACCGCCTGCGCACCAAGTTAGCTCATCAGTCCTACGATGTACGAAACTGGCGCAGCCGTACACCTCCAGCCCTCGGTGCTCGAAATTAACCCAGGCTTGCTCACCGCAGGCCTTAGCCGCGGCTCGGGTGGATTCCCAAAACTCGGTTTTAGGCAACACCAGCAGCACTGCCTGCAGAGTTTTCTGCTGTAGAAGAGTTGTAATAGCCCTAGCACTCGTAGTCATCATTCGTGTCCGTGAGCCTGCATTTTAGAAAGCTGCATAAACTTTTTTTCATCTACAAACGCAGCTGAAGAAGTTTTACTCATGTCCCTTGATGGCTTTTCATTAATGCTGTTGTACACTAACAAAGACAAATCGTCCACCACCACTGCATTTAAGTGACATAACCTGATCTTTCACTGCTGTCTTATAACAACAAACACCAAACTATCTGTGTCTGATTTCAATGGAAGCAAAACCCAGTTTCATTGAACTATCAACTATATTGATTTATTTACATAAATTGCTCTCTTTCAGGGTTTGTGTTTGGATTTTTAAATGGCTGTTCTGCCTACTTAAGCATGTATACATTTTTAATCATCTTCTGTTATGCTTATTCATCCTGACCAGATTCTTCAGCAGCAGCCTGTTACATTACAAGAGATCCTGCTTTTGGAAGAACACACTGCAGATGTCAGTACTGCATATTTCTCCCTTAAAATTACTGAAATTGGAAGCATGCATTCTCAGCAGTGGTAAGTTGCTTATCATTGTAAGGAACGGTTCAGAGAACAAGTGTTCTGTGCAACATACTAAAATGGTCTGGACGTTACAATTTTCTTCTTCCTTGGCAGCCCACCGTGTAGCAGACCTACTAATCACTGAACTTCTACTGTTCTTTCATAAAAAGTGGGGGAAGCAAGTCTTCATAATTATAAACACTTCATACAGCAAACAGGAAAATATTTTTGGCACCAAGCTTGGAGAAATACTTATAATATTTATAAAGAGGACAAGTTAAAAATTGTAATAGAAATATTCTTTAAAGAAAGTAACAAGATGTGTATCTGCTGAAAAAAGAATAGGACCTAGACTGGAACAAACCTCCTTGTTATGTTCCAGTCTATTATGTCTCAAACAGAAAATTAATTGCTGTTTAAGACATACTTCAGAACTAAATAATTAAACTACACAAAGGCTACTTTAAATTCAATGCATGGTCATGAGAAATCAGTGTCAAAAGATGCTGAGAGGTCATTTGTTCTGTTTTCCACTTTACAACAAGGTCGACTCTATGATTCCTGACATACTTGTCTAACTTGTTCTTTATGCTGACAGTGATGTAGAATTCACAGCATTCCCAAACAATCTGTTGCACTATTTCAGGTTTAAATCTACCACCGAGGTTAATCACAGATCACTTCTGCCGTGAGGTCACCTGCCCAAGTCCTAGCTAATTTACATAGATACATAATTAGAGATTAAGGGGGATAAAACAGATTAGTGTCCCAACAAGCTGATCCTTAACATCTTGGGCAAATCTTGCTTGTTTCCTGTAAATATCTAACGAAAACACAGATTAATATCTACCTCTATTTTCTGTTCTGGATAGGATAAGATTTTTAATCTTTTCCTTGTCAAACCTAAAGGAAGCCCATTTTATAATGACTGTGTGTCCTTTGTCCCTAACATTAAATTACACAGAAGATTATGTACCAGTATTAGCTTTAATTTCTTTTCTTTGTGAAAAGAAAATAGTTGTGATGGTCAAAGTAATTGAATTCATCCTGAGATGCTTGGAAGTTTACTGTGCATTTTTGGCTTGCAAGTGTCTAAATGCAGATAATTGAAAATAAGAACGGCAAGCTGGATTAAACATCTACTCAGCGATCTATATTTATTAATTGCAGACAATGAATATCACCATGTCATCTAAATCCCTTTTTTTTTCTCCTAAGGATCTTTGGCATAGATTACACTGCTTATTTTGACACATGAAGACAAAGTATTTGATACTAACAGCTCTTTCAGCAAACATATTTTTAAAAACACAGTAAACATCTTCAGCCAGAGTGAATAAATGTATTTCATCCTTGTTAACAGATCACTCAGTTATTCATAGTGCAGTTGCATTCCCAAATGGCTTGCTATCAAGCCCTTCATTCCAACTGACAGTGAAAAGAGTAACTGTAGCTTGATGGAATATTCCTTCTATCTGAATTCTGCCTCTCTTGCCTATTTAAAATTAATCAAATTAATAACTGGTTTCTGGTTATCCACTTAGTTCCCTAAATAAGCAACAGCAATTGCTGAGTCAGAAATAACTGAAAAAATTGGCTGACCCTCTTCAGTTTGTATTGAAAATGCTTCAGTAAATATTGTGCAGAATTAAGGCAGTCTCTTGTATAATTTTTTTTTAAAGGAAATATTATCACTGAAGTTGTTTGCAGTATTTCTGTCTGTACTCTTAGGCGTGCCTATGCCACTGTCTCAACTCCTAGCAGATGAAGTCAAGATGAAAAAGTAAATGAGATTTCTGAAAAAGCATTGGATACCTGAAATATTGAACCTTAAAAATTGAATGCTTCTATACAATTTCCTTAAAGGATAGGCCTTGGATGTAACATATATCAGAGCATGCCCCACACATCTCATAACAAGGGCATAGTAGGTGATAAAGCCTGCTGACAGTTGCTGCTAATCAGAAAAGCAGCTCTCCAGAGCAAAAGGGCTGCTATCTGTGGGTTTTAGCATAGGAGACCAAACTGGGCTTTGCCACAAACCCACTGGGAGCTTTGATAAGATTAACCCTCTCTGTCTCTCTTTACTTCTCCCTTCCTCTTAGATGTGTAACTGGGATAGTATTCCTACATAAGTGTGTCTGCAGTCTGCCCCAGTTTTTAGAAGTTTTTAAACCACAAGGACTTAGTGTATATCAGTTTATGGGGCAATGTCACAGTGTTGTAAGATCTTGGAATATCATCGCAGGACACTGCTGATAGCCATTGCTTCTACTTGTTTCATGCTGTGTCATTATTTTGAGGGTTGTGCTGACTGAAGACCATAGTTATGAGGAAAGAGGCAGAGAGGCACAAAGGAAAAGTTCAGAAAGAAAGAGTAACAGCACCCCCTTCCTATATTATCTTTTTTTATAAAAAAGGTAATGTGATTTTTCTTAGCTCCAAGCAGATGAACAGACATCCTTTCTTTTCAGATCCTAGATTATCTGCTAAATCCGAAGAGAAAGAACTTGGCAACAAGATTCATGCCTTCTTCTCTGCCAGATTCTCCAAGCTCACCCACAGGGCTATTGGCTTTACTACTGCAGCTGCATAAAATTTAGCAGTAAGGCAAAAATGAATGACAATTTATTTGATAGGTACAGGAAAAAAAAAACAAATCCCATTGACTACAGTATTATCCTTGTATTTTCCTTCTCTCACCCTCAGCTTTGCTGCATTTATGGGCAAGATCAGTCTAAAAGCGAATCTAAAAATATTAGATGGGAAATATGGCAACTTGTCAAACTATATTATCTATGAAGATAAATTCCATACTTGCATCTCATGAATTTCTGGGCATCCTGTGAACCTGCTTTAGCAGGCGGTTTAACCAGCTAATCTTGAGAGGTCCCTTCCAACCCCAACCATTCTGTGGTTCTGTGACCACAGATCATAAAACAAACCATTCTGAAGCTGTTCAGGCAGCTGTGGATTTTTTTGCCATGGCTTCTTTCTCTATGGACCAACTGTATTTTGTCACCAGGCAATCTCATATTTGCATCACCACTTTGTAGTGGGAAAGAAAAGGGGAATTTAATAACAAATACCTCAACCATGACTTTCTGAGTTTTTCTGCAGGCAATCAACTTGTCACATGCTGTTTATGGAGTTTAAAGTAGCTTTTTTTATCTCAGTTAGAAAGTACCTCAAATTACTGTATTTTTAGACCCTGGGAATACAAAGCCAGGAGAATGAGTTCGATTTTAGACTCATAAACTTATGCATTCATTGGTGTACAAAAGAGAGTGCTTTTGTTTTGTTACAAAACCAGCACAAGCTCTGCTCTTTGATCTTGGAAAATTAAATTAGGTGTAACTCTATTATTTCTACATTTACTGGCAATCAAAGAAAAAATACACCTTGGGTGACAGCATTTCTGCATCGTTATAAATTGTAATAAAGACTTAAGATTGGAATTTCTATGGAAATAAAAGGTCACCTAGAATTTTTGTTTTCTTTTTCATTCGAATTGCAAAGCTGAAAGCCCTATTTATCTTCCTATCATTTCTGCAAGAAATCAAGTTTGTCTTACAATCACAGAACCACAGAATGGGCAAAGTTAGAAGGGACTACTGGACACATGGCAGTGAGAGCACATGGCACAGGATTCCACCCAGATGTCCTTGAATATCTACAGTGAGGAAAACTCCATTAACTTCTCTGGGCAACCTGTTCCCATGCACCATCACTCACACAGCGAAGTTCTTCCTTATGTTCAGGTGGAACTTCCTGTGCATCAATTTCTGTCTTTTGTCCTATTGCTTAGCATCACTGAGAATGCCCTGGATCCATCCTCTGACACCTCCCTTCAGATACTCAGAGACATTGATGGGGTCTCTTCTCAAGGCTGAACAGGCCCAGCTCTCTCAGCCTTTCCTTGTAAGAGAGGTGCTTCAGTCCCTTAATCATCTTTGTTGTCCTTCACTGGACCCACACCAGGAACTCCCTGTCTCTCTTGTACCGAGGAGCCCAGAACTAGACACAGCATTCCAGGTGAGACTTAGAGGGACAGCATCACCTCCCTTGACCTGCTGGCAATGCTCCTCCCCATGTAACAGGATACCACGGGCCTGCTTGGCCACAAGGCCACCACTGACTCATGCATGAATTTTCTATACAGCAGAAAAACTTGACATTCAAATAATGTAAGCCTGTGAGAACTAAATGATGACTGATCATTTAGGCTGCATCAGGCTGGGTATTTTTTTCTTGCTATGTACTACATGAATCCACTGTCGAATTACAATTACAGATTTCTTAATTTTATACACATTTGATATACAAACAGATGAAAACCATAGAGTATTTTGAACTTTGGCTGAAGGTATAGCCCCATCATTTGGAGAGTAAGTGAAAAGATATGCATATGTAAGTTTAGAAGTGTGGTTGTTTAGATTGGATCCTAGACTTCAAAAGGGACAAAATCAAGATTAGTCAATAGGATTCCCAAAGTTACATTCAGCATCTCAATCAAGCCCAATGTTTGTAGGCAATTGATCTACAAAGTTATCAGCAATTTTCCTGTTAGATTTCATGAGACAGTAAGTGAGTGAGATATCCCAGGCAAGACAAGATGCTGCTGCTAACATCTTACGGTAAGGCCCTTCAAAAGTAATCTCTTCCTTATCTATTGTCCTGGTGATGAGTGGCAACAACAAACTGAAAATATTTTTGAAGGGCCTTGATTAAAATGACATACATAAAGAAACTCAAATGAAAAATGCAATCTTCACCTAACACAAAATAGGGAGAATCTAAGCCCTGCAGAATAAGCAGTTTGTGCAAAAGCTAGAGGTACACAGTGACTCAACAACTTCCTCAAAGAAACACTATTCACACAAGCAGCATATTTCTGCACTAAGTGATAAATAAAGAGCTCCACAAAGAGTTCCAGTAAGTTCTTTGGGCGTCTCACAATCATATATAGCATGTCCTGAATGAGAAATTAACGAAGGACATTTTGTGTCAGGCAGGCCATAGCCAGCAGAGCCAAACCAAGGTAGAAAAAACCACATTTCTACCGTAACAAGTCTTAGCATCAAGAAGTGTGGTGTTGTTTATTAACTTCTGTTATCTCTGTGGTTGAATTACCACTGGAAGATCTTATCCTTAAATAGCATAATACATTGTCATTTACTGTTGGAACAAACACACAACAACTGGGAGAGGTCTGCTATCAAAAATCTTCAACCATTTCAGTATCTGATAGACCAATGAAGGCTCTGAGAAAGATGATAAGTTTGTTGAAACACCGAGAGAACAGTATAAACCCTGTATGCTTTTGACAAGACAATTAAAACCTCAGCAAGACAGAATTTTAAGCTGTTTAGTGATAATTAGAACATAACACAAAAAGGAAAAGAAGAGCATATCACACTACCAAACATCATGTATGAAGAAAAGTACAGAAACCACTTTCAGTTAATAAATGTGATAGAAGAGATCGCTTGGCTAGCAAACCTTTAGAAATTTACTGTACCCTTAAATAGAAAAACTGTTTTCACAGCTTTTCAAAATGGGGAACCTTAGTTACACAATTCTTACACGAGATACTTCAAATCTGATGACCAGATGAGTCAAATTCTGCATACACAGAAACAATATTTTGCTGGAAGTACTGTACTGCTGCCATTAAATCTCACACTGCTTTTGGATAATTTGGCCATAGAAGAAAATTGGAAATGGGAAGAAAGAAAGATAGAAGGTCAGTAATACTGAAAAGTCAGCCAGTAACGTTGCCATGTTTTTTGGTAAGAACTAAACTTGACAACTTCAGGTTTTTGTGAAAAGTTTTTAATTAGAAAAGAACACACAACTTTCCTTACCAGCACGCACCCACATTGCATTGACTAAAATAGACCATGGAGCTACAGATAGTTCTTCCCAGATCATCAACAGAATCCATAGTACTGGATTCTGTTAGGAAAGTTATCCTAATTTCTTTAGCCTTATGTCATTTTTTTTGTGTTGAGATAATTTTTTTTTAAAAAAGAGCTTCAATTTTATTTTTACAGGCAGTGATACTGAATATATTCTCTACGTGCGTGTTAGGCAGCACCATAGCAGGGTGGAAATAGAACCTGTATCCAACCACACAGCTGTAAGCCTGCAGAATCATGCAATATCCTTCAGTCCTCCCTCTTTTATAAACAGTTTCCAAGTGTTGAGTAATGTGCCTTCGCAGACCAAGATGGGCTCTGGCGTGAAGAAAAAAACCACAGAAAACCCTCAAAAAAACTATTACAGACCCTTCATTGTACAAATAATATGCACACACAAAAGAAACAATTCATATAATCACAGAATGGACAGGGTTGGAAGGGACCTTAAAGATGATATAGTTTGACCCACCTGCCATGGGCAGCAACACTTTCCACCAGACCAGGTTGCTCAAAGCCCCATCCAACCTGGCCTTGAAAACTTCCAAGGATGGGAAGTTCACAACCTCTCTAGCCAGCCTGCTGCAGTGTCTCACCACCACTACAGTAAAGAAATTCTTCCTATTACCTAATCCAAACTTACCCTCCTTCCACTTAAGGCCATTTGCCCTTGTTTTACCACTCTTGTGAAAAATCCCTCTCCAGCTTTCTTGTATCTCCCTTAGGTCCACAGCTAGAAAAACATTTGACACAGCGGATTTAATGGAGGAATTACAGAAGATATGCTTTGCTTCCATTAAAAGCTCTGATTCGCACAAAAGAATAGAGTAACTGTACTTGAAGCAGATTGGAAAGAAAACACAGGACTTGAAAGTGTTAACCTGATGAACTGTCTCAGACTAAGCACCAAATACTATGGAATAAGAATGATCACTAACCTGAGACTAAAGTAAAGAGCTCTTTTGCAGCCAGGCAACTCATACTGCTACCTTAGCACTGCCATAAAGACATTTGTTCTCCTTGTCAGTGGACTGTTTCCTCTCACATTTTTTTGCAGCATCTGAGAAGAGTTTATGGTCAACAGCAAAGGAATTGGTCTTGAAATGGTCTCTCGGATGATTTACTTTTCTGAGGTCTCTTCTTCCCGCTGCCTCTACTTCTTACACCTTCTCTCACCTTCATATTCTACCATGATTTCCACTTTCACTATCTTTAGACATCCTTGTACTCACCTGCTACACACCAAAGAACTCAAGTCCAAACATTTCAGCACAGTTAAGAAAATGCAAGTGAGAATTTTTATTTTATTTTCAAAGCATACGTTATCTTCTTTCCACTTCTGTAAATGGGCGAGCCCTGGGGCTATCAAGAAATCTTTTGGGACTGATCCAAATCGTATGATAAATGAGATGTTGGCATCTCATTTCACCAGTTACCACCCTTTCTCTTTCAACTTTCAAGTAATAGAACAAATTCTGGCACCAAAAATTTTGTAACTGTGCTATTTAAAAGTTGCATTTCATTTTTCATTTTCCAAGATGGACACTTAAATAAACTGCTTAGAGAAAATATTACTGTGACTGTATTGCAGGGTTAGAACAGCAGACAAGAATTCAAGATGGTATTTATTTTTTGGTTAAGGAGTAATGGAAGAAGACAACAGGTAGGAATTTCATTCTCTTACACCTTCTCAGGCAGACTTGGTAAAAAAATAAGCCAGATTCTGGCCACCAAAAATTAGCATTTTCCCCAGAATGTTCATCAAATATCAAGGACAAACTGAAGAGTTACACATGGGGACTTCGTATCTATCCTTTGGAGAACAAGCATTTTGCTGAAAGCTGCAATTCAATCTAAACTGAACCATAGTTTTCTCCCTACAAAATCAACTACACTCAGAGATTGTTAATAGCATAATTTGCTGAGTGGCAGACAATTAAATCTCTGCCAGACTGGCTCAGAATTTCAGCTCAGAAAGAGGTGTGCACTACCCTCATATCTGCATCTATGGTTTTAGACTATGCTCTGTTTACCTTCAACACTGAATTTTGAATGCAAGAATAGGAGGGTCTAAATTAGTGTTGGGCAACACAGAGAAAGGAAACCAAAGGAGTATGAAAGAAAAGCAATCACCAAGACAGTCGAGAAACAGCAAGCTGAAAGCAGACCATCTTTTTCAGCTACTATTTACATTTCTTAAAATGTTTGTGCAAAGATATGAATTTGGACCACAGGACTAAAAAAAGAGTACAGTATGGTAAAAGATAAAACAAAAACTTCTCAATAATAAGGTCCCAAGCCTCTCATCACTGAAGCCTCTCATTCCCATACTCAAAGAACAAAGCAATCATCAACTACTCTGTTGGTTTAGAGTTGTAGATTAGACTACCATCCTACTGAAAACAAGAATTTCTGCCCTGCTCAGGAGAAAGTTTAGGTGCTGCTGACCTTCACTTCTTGCCGAAGATGTGCATTAACCCTCTTAAAATACTTTTGATATGAAAAGCTTTTGCTTAGATGCCCATGTATGCTGAAGGGAAAAACAGAAAAGAAGATGTTATTAGCAGCACAATTATAGGACCAGAAAAAACCCAAAGGAATAGACAAGAACACAGGAAAAGTTAAGAGAGTACAGCCATAATAACATTTATTAAAAGACTTGCTAAAACAACTAGAGTTAGGAAAAGAGTAAGGTATAGATATCAAGTAATAAGAAAACACACTTACCTAAAAAACCAGAATATATTACAGCATAAACAAAATCAAATTTTTCATGCACATACAGTCACAAAACAGGTTTCTTTAAAACATCTTACATCTTCTTTCAGTTTTAAGTAATTTCAACAGACATGGAATACTTTTCATGCAATGCCACAAAATGCTTTACAAATGAAAGCTGTTGCTTATTAAAATACACAGACAATCTTTTTATATAAAAACATTTTACATTTCTATTTGTTTCCCCAAACACTCTTTTGCCAGATTAAAAAAAAAAAAAAAACAAAAACCAAATAAAACATGATGTTACAAATATTTACAGTATTTTCTTGTGTTAGACAAACATTTTTATAAACTGACAGGGAACTTTTATGAACAGATCATGTAAAATGAGGGAATGACAGCAATTCTTAGAGATGTTTTCTGTCTTGAGTACAGTACTAAAAGCAATGTAAGTAAAGCAATGTACTAAAAGCCTTCTCTCTCACACCATTTAGTTCACATTACAGTCTCATTTTCCACTGTTTCTACCACCAGTAGTAGTCTCAAACAGAGGCCATTTTGCACTGGGTCTTCTTATCAGAAAGAAGTGTGAGAGAAAACAGGTTTTAATATATCTCAATAAAACCAGAACAGTCTTTGGTCAGAGAGTGAAGTGACATTCTGATGAAAGAATCTGCTTGGTTAGCAACTTTTCTCTTGTGCTACTGCAGTTCTATGGTGGACTTCTGCAGTAAGTAGGTAGCATATTCAAAAAGAATTGGAAAGTGCTTAAAATGAAGTTTATGTGTGGTAGCTTCCCACTCATAAATAATGCAGTTTCCAAGAACTGGGAAACTGCTTACAGTGATGACATTAATCTGCTAACATAAAAGCTTTCTTCATTTATCAAGGACCTTCAATTATGTAAGCATTGAATTTCTTTGGGAGTGCTCCAAGCACAACATGTCATTATTATCTGAAATTGGAAATACGTGGGTTATGCTTGGATTCCTACATGTTGCAGTACAAAAGAATAAACTGTCATGGGAAAGGCAGTAGAATAATTAAATCTGTATTGAAACAGCTGCAGTTCACTTCTTGTACAGTCAGTAGACGATATTAATTTTTCACAATATAAATACACATCTTCCAGAGGGGGAAACTGTATTTATTATACTTAGGACACCTACAGATATGAAAACCCCTACATATAAAACTACCGAAGGCACAAAAACTTTGGTCCAATTTTGTTCCTGTATCATATCCCCCATCAATAAAACCCTGAAGTGAAACACTTCAGAAATTTTCTATTCTGTTAAGATTTGCTTAAAAAGAGCAGGCAAACAATCTTGTATATAGCAAACAAAACCTCAGAAGACAGAAGATAAAGTTAATTTAAAGAAAAGATTCTGTGCAATCTGACTAGTATCCTTTCAGCACAACAGCAACAACACTAAGTCTGGTAGTTGTGCTCTAGCTAACAACTCAAGGCCAAAGGTTAAGGCAAAACAATGCTTTTTGTAGGTAGCTGACCTCTCATTTGAATAACAGAAGTATAAGCTAACAGCATAAAATGACAAGTAGTAGGTCTACATCTCTTATAAAAACTCCCAGCTTATCACTTTCCTACTGACATGAATCAGAGGAGGGCAAGACAATTGATCACATAGACCTCACTGGCAGTACTGTCCACAAACACTGGTAGTTTTCTTGGCATACAAACACAGGTTTGCTGTCTGTAATCAGAAAATGTCGCATATAGGCAAGTCTCCACAGACGTGGAATATCTTCCACGTAAAAAGGACTTCAATTTGGTACACAAAACCAGTGCAACTTCCAGAACCAGCAGACAAGGCAACTGAGTCAAATTATGAGTCAAAGTTTCAGAAATTGGTCCTGATGTTTTAAGAGTTCTGAAGGAACTGAAAGAAGCAATAGTTTTACCATTATATAACAAATCAAGGATGATTTGAAAAGGCACTTAGCTGCTCCTGGGCTGTCAAAAAGGCCTTATTACACTTTGAACTAAGAGTGCATCCATCAAAAAAAATGGACTAGGAGGTAACTCAGGGTTGATTCAAGGACATGATATATACAAAGACATAATCACACAGCCATAGAATCACAGAATATGCAGAAGTGAAAGGGACCCACAGGGATCATGGAGTTCAACTCCCTGCCCTGCACAGGACAGCCCCAAAGAATCACACTATGTGCCCAAATTCCGGCTTACATTGTGTACATTATCAGAGAGTTTACAAATTATTTAAACAGAAATTAATAACGTGTTATAGAAATTATAAACCTATCTTGAACAACTTAAGGCCACAGTATATAGAAGACAAAGCCAGAATCTTCTTCAGAGTTACACAGTTAACAGGGAAAAAGGCAAAAGACACAGGATGCTGTATCTTTAAAGTCTAGTAACATATTAGAGAAGCAAATTCACAGTGAGGACTGCCAAACAGAACAGTGAAGAACAGTGAATTTGTTCCATTTGATTTTTTAAAATTTACATGGAAAATTCTCTGAGTAACTACTTAAAGTTGTCTGTAATCTGACTGAAAGGTATGACTAAGGCCTTTGGAGATTCCTTTCCATCCACATCAGTGTAGGAATCTGTAGAATAATGCCATTCTTTCCCAAATCTTGCTCTTTTCACAGATATCAAGGGATCTGCTAATAGATGCTTTAGGGAATCAAGAACTGAGATGCAACTATGTTTTCGTAGACAGGCACTAATAAGTCAAGCACAAAGTGTAAGAAATATTCCTTTTGCCACGATCTTTCATTAACAATGCATTGGGATAACTAAGGGGCTACATTTGTGCTTTTAATTATTCAAGGCAGAATACTAAATGAGAAAAACTAGCCTTAACTAGTGCCTTCACGCTGCTAAACGAATGTTAAGATGTACTGTCAAGTTTTAAAGCTAGTCTGCATATCTTGTAAAAGCAGATGTCCCAACAAGGCAGCATCTTTCAGATACACACAAATCTAAAAGTATGTCGGCAAGAATAAATCAGCTGCAGAAATAGAAAAAAAAAAAGTGAATCAAAAAAGATGCACAATACTTGTATCATAAAATTAAAATCAAACATAGCAAATACCCACACTCAGATTTTTCTTAAATTAAAAAATTTCAACTGTCTACAGGCAGTCTTTTCATCAATGTTCACAGTCAAAGGGAAGTTGTTTGAAAGGGCTAGTCAAATCTCGTGACTCAACAAATGCTTCTGAGACTGTGTGCCAGCCAGGGTTTGGTTGCTTTGACCATGGGACTTGCTTTTAGAAACTGGGTCTACTGAGGGCTGATGGGGTCTATCTGTCACAAGAGGGGAAATGCATCTTCTGCCAAAGACTTGCCAAGTGGGTGAAGAGGGCTTTAACCTAAAGATGCTGGGGAAAGGGAAGCTCAGTCTATCCCACTCCTACCAGTTTGGTGCCAGTGCAAGCAACAGATGCCTAAAGCCCGGAGAGGGATCAAAGGACAGCAGAAAAGCACCCGAAGAACTGCACAAAGGAATGCCAGCCACTCCAGCCAGTAAGTCAGCTTAACTGGGGTCTCAGCACCGATGTATCCATGCCATAGCACATAAGAAGGAGAATAAACAAGAGGAGTTAGAGACACGGGCATGCCTGCAGGCTACTGTGGGGGATGGCTGTTAGGTCCACCCAAATGCCTCCTGCAAGAAGCAGGGATGGGTCAGCGAGATGCATGGACACTGTATGCTGATTGGTTGGGAAGGCACGTGATTGACAGGCGCAGTGCCAATCCATGCCTAGCCCGCCAACTGGAAGGTATATAAAGGCTTGTTTCTTTGTTAATAAATAGATTTTCTGAACACCATCCGAGGAGGTCCTGCTTTGCTCCACAATGCTACAAATGACTGCCCGATACAAGGACTTATAAAACACAGTGGAAGGAAACAGACTGCATGGTAGTATCTCCCTGCTGGACTTAAGGATTTAAACAACAAAAAAAGGAAGATCTGGGAAAAGAAACCAAAGACGCAAGCGAATCACAGCTATATTTGAGATAAGCAGCAGAGAAGAATGGGAAATAGAACTTCTCTGGAGCAAACGCGGAGCCTGGATTTTATGACAAGGCTCTCGCATTGGCAGCACAAAGACATCTCCTGTGCTTACTTAAATGCCTTGCAGGACTGGATATCCCTGCATGTAAAAGACTTCCCCTTTGTCGAGGTTTTTTGAATTGGAGACCTGGCAGATAGCAGGACAGAGACTCTTTGATATTGCCAGAAACAGTGAATTTGAAGCTTGTAGCCATCTAGAGATGCTACGGCTCTGAAAGAGAAGCATGCCAAAACAGAAAACCATGTGTACGGCTGCCATCTTGATGGCGCAAATCACCATTCTGCAAAGCCATTCACCCTGCCTAGGCCTGGTTTCTATGATTCCGAGGTCAGTGAATATGATCCTAACCCATTTGACCCCTTTGATCCAGGACCCTCAGATGTGCAATGGGAAGTGGACCCATACACACCGCACCATAGCAGCAGAGGGAACCACGCGGTGCTGCCCAAAGTCAAGTCCATGTTTCCTGTGCAACGACAATGGTGGAGAACAGCGCTGCTGGAGAAATAATGTCAGAGGACAGTGCTGGCAAAAACACAACTGTGTGGCACATTTTCACGGGTGGGAACGCAAGGGAGATGCAATGCAGGAAGTCAAGTGAAGCCCGTGGTAAGGGGGCGGCAGCGGCGCGATCTGAGCAGCCGCGCCGGCAGTCCATGCTTGGTGCCCCCTGCCATGCTATGCCATGCCATGGGCGCTGTGGGCGCCCGCTAGACCGTGGCTAGCAGAAGGCACAGCACCCACCCACAAGCCTGCAAAACAGAGTGGTGGTGCTGAGCCAGGTAGGTCAGGCCGAACACGGTGCACGACTTCCCACACTGGAAAGAGTGAGCCCTGCCATAAGGGCAGATGTGCCACGGCCACAGGTGCCAGTCTGCCTCAACGTGGTGGCTCACATGTGCCCTGCCTGGGAAAGAGGCCACGTGTCCATGCAAAGGCAGAATACAAAAGCGTGTATTCTGGGCAGGCACCGTGCGCCATGGCAAATGGCTGTGGGAGCCACCTCGACCCATTGCCAGGAGTGAAAACAGCAGCAGGCCACTGCAAGCCACACAGAGAGACACAGCCCTGGCTGTGGTGTCATGAGGAAGCGCTGCAGCAGCCACAGTGGGCTGGGCTCCACAAGTAGCACAAGATCTGTAAGATGTTACTACAGAGACCTACATGTTACAATTTGTCTTAACTGTTGTAAGGCACTAACTTTCAAACTACACTTGCAGACTTTTCTAGTCAATCACTTATATATAAAGTAGTGCTACAACATAACCCCAGTCCATGAATTTTCGGATGCATCCAGCAAAACCAGCAAAACTGCAGTGGTGTAGTGTGTAATTAAAACTGCCTATAGTATAGTATTTTGTTTGCAGGTCATGACCAGTCTGTTTTGTGTTAAAGTTTTGTGTAAAGTTACTTAAGGTCTTTCTATAGGTGCTAGTACCACCTTGATGCATTTAACGCCTACAGGAGCGCGAGGAACACTTGGAAATTATATAGATGCTTTATTAATTGGATGTTATTCCACCACTAGACTGGGGCCTTTTGTGTTACCTGGTGTTACTGAGTTATAGATCTGAAAGACGTTTTTGTTTACCATACTTTTGCATCCTAAAGTTTCAACCTTTTACTGATTTATTTCAGTGTTTTATAAGAATCCTTTACAAATATTAGCATGAAAAAATGGGCAAGGCGTGGCTGCAGACACTCCAAAGCCACAGAAAGGTCTGCTGGGGGACGCCCCAGTAGATTTTAATTCGATACAGAAACTTCTAATGCTGTAAATGATTCTACATTCATCCAGAGAGCTCTCTTATCCCCTTTTTGTTTTTACAGAGTTAAACACTTATTTTTAACGGCAACCACACACTGGAGAGAAGGCCCGTGACGTCTCTTGACACTGGCTAACCTGCTTTAGCATTTTAGGTCTCCCAAACACTATTAAAACTGATAATAGCCCAGCTTAAACGCAAAATAAGGGGGGAGTCAGGGGATCTACATGACAGATTATGAACATGGGGCAGAGGTTCTCCACAGGTCACTACATGAAATGGGTTTCATCATGGTATGTGCGAATTGATATTGTTCAGGTTGGGGTTTTTAAAAGATTGTTGCCTTATTAGTTGTTCAGATTTTTCTAAATAACCTTGGTTTTGGGATAAAGTTTGTGTTTTCATGGAATAAACAAAGAAGGGGGAGATGTGGGGGATGGCTGTTAGGTCCACCCAAATGCCTCCTGCAAGAAGCAGGGATGGGTCAGCAAGATGCGTGGACACTGTATGGTGACTGGATGGGAAGGAGCATGGTTGACAGGCACACAGACAATCCGTGCCTAGCCCGCCAATTGGAAGGTATATACAGGCTTGTTTCTTTGTTAATAAAGCGATTTTCTGAACACCATCCAAGGAGATCGTGCCTTGCACCCCAACACTACAGGCTATGATCTCATTGGCATGTCATGGACACAAAGAGGGATGGCTCCAAAGAATGGAATGTTGGAATGGAAGGATACAGGGCCTCCAGGGAGGACTGGAAGGGCAGACAAGGGGGTGGTGTTGCCCTCTATGTCAATGACCAGCTGGAGTTCAAGGAACTTCACCTGTGGATGACTGTGGAGTTGAGAGTTAATGGATCAGGACTAAAGGCAGTCAAAGGACAGGTGACTTTATAGTGGGGGTCTGCTACAGGCTGTCTGACCAGAAAGAGAAGATGAGGCCCTTTACAGACAGAGGGGAGTAGCCTCATGTACATAAACCTTCTTCTCATGGGGAACTTCACTCCAGTATCTGTCAACACAGCAGCACATTCCTGGATTCCTGGAATGCTCTGATGATGACTTCCTTCTCCAAGTAATAGAGGAGCCAAGGAGAGGAGGTGCTGCGGTGGACCTTGTCCTCACCAATGAGGAGGGGCTGGTGGGGAATGTGAAGCTCAAGGGCAGCTTCGACTGCAAGGACCAAAAAATGGAGTTGGAGATCCTCAGGGCAGCAAGGGAGGTGCACAGAAAGATCACTACCTTGGACTTCAGGAGAGCAGACTTTGGCCTCCTCAGGCATCTTCTTCATAGAGTATCATGGGATAAAACCAAAAAAGCTGGTTGGTATTCAAGAATCACCTCCTCCAAGCTCAGGAGTGATCTTCCTAATAAAGAGGAAGTCAAGTGAAAATGTCAGGATGGTATTAGATAAACAAGAAGCCCCTGGATGAACTCAAACACAAAAAGAAAGGCTACAGAGGGTGGGAGTAACAACACTTAGGCTAGGAGGAAAAGAGGTTTTCTGAGCAGTCCAAATCTATGACACAGTGAAAGCTAAAGCTTCCCTTGAAAAGGGGAAATACAGCCTGTATTTGTAAAAAGGGAAATAAAGAGGACACAGGGAATTCTAAGTCTGCCAGTCCCACCTTGGTTCCCAGTCAGACTATGAAGTAGATAGCTTCATTAAAGGCAAATTATGCCTGATAGATTTACTGGCCTTCCACAACAGAGTTACAGCAATGGTGGATAAGAAAAGAGCAACTGATGTCATCTACCAGAATTCATGCAAAACATGGGACTGGCCCACAAAACATCCTTGTCTCTAAACTGGAGACACGGATTTGATGGGTGGATCTCTAGCTGGAAAAGGAATTGGCTAGATGGTCACATTCAAAGAGTTGTGGTCAACAGCTTGATGTCCAAGTGAAGACCAGTGACAAGGGGTGTCCCACAAGGATAAGCACTGGTACCAGAGCTAATACACCCTTGTTTGCAACACGGACAGTGGAGTTGAGGGCACCCTCAGCGAGTTTTCTGACACCACCAAGCTGTGTGGTGCCATCAACACACTGGATGTCATCCAGAAGGACCTGGACAGACTGAGAGGTGGGCCCATGAGAAGCTCATGAAGATCAACACATACCACTCTATGATTCTGTGAAATCCAAAAAATTACCATCTCTAAGAGGAATATTATTCCTAAGCCAGTTGAACTTTCCAGTACATAGCACATTCTGCATATTTATATAGTTGTGTTGTATGGCACTTATAGCTACATATGTATGGTCAGATTGGCTGCTACTGCTGAGGAACATATTCACTGAGGTAGCTCGGGGTGCAGCTGCAGTGGGAGCTGCAGGTTGAGCTCTGGCTGGTGGAGCCCAGGCAAAGAGGCCATGAAGAGCTGACCCTCAGCACAAGGGCCTGGGGACCTGTGACCCAGCCAGGGTACCAGACACTGAGACA
>VZRM01001603.1:416461-455517 GCA_013397955.1 Grantiella picta
TGAGAGCAGAGAAACTGTCTGGAGAGAGAGAAAGAGATAAGTAGAGATAAAGAGTATTTGAAGTAGAAGAATTGTGGTGATGAATAGATTTATGGACCTGCTCAGTGGACTGAGAAAACAATCCACACCCTGCCCCCCTACCCGAACTGTTGGTTAGAAGGAGAAAAGGGGGTGAATAAAAATGGGTTTGTAAGAGGGAGGGGTGTGAGTGAACGAAATACTGTATGAATAGTTTATTTCTGCCTCTCATTTATCCTCTGACTGGGTTAAGTAATTAAATCACTTTTTGCAACTTTTAAGTTCAGAGCCTGTCTGCCCTTTCTTCCGTGTGTCCTCCTACCAGTGTCCTATCTCACTTAACTCAAGAGACTGGTGTGTGTTTTTACAGTTCTTTTTCTTTCCCCTCTCCTGCACATCTGCAGCAGGAGAGAGCAGAAGTGCCTGGCATTTAGTCAGGGTCAAACCCTGACAGAGCTGCTGATTTATCATTTAGTTATTGCACCAAGAGGATCTGGACATCTGAGACTTTGCTATGGGAAACCTGGGGTCAACCCAGTAAGGAAACCCGGTGTGACTGTGTGAGTGTGGAGGCTGTAGCTGGGAAAGGGCCTTGGTCCCAGCTCAAGCACTGCAAGAGTGACTGCCAGAGTGGCTCCTGGATGGTTGAGCAGGGAAGTTTCCTTAACACTACATCTGTAATCCATTCATGTATATTAAGCTAGTATCTGGCAAGCTAGTATCTGGCAAGCTAGTGTTGTGCTGATTTTGCAAAAATAATTCAGAGGGAAAATTTGAAAGATTTTCTTATTCTGGTAAGATAAGAAAAAGGAGCAAGCGATCTAAACCTAAATAAGTTACTGCTGTGCCCCTAAACATGAGAAATAAACAATTTTGTTAAAGAAAGAAGCAGAGAATGCAGACATGTATAACTAATTAGAAAAGACACCTGTGGATGGTTTGCTAACCAACAGTAATGTAATAAGGAGCACCTGCCATGCATGTGAAGAAAGGGTATAAAAAGGTGTACCAGGAACTAATAAAGGGCTGATGCTGGCTGCCATGGTGAGTGTCAGCTGTGAGTCCACCATCACACCACAGACTACTCGGAATATGGCAGAAACATACCAGAAAGATAAAGTCATACAATTTAGATCAATGAAAGCAATTATGAGTGGCAAAACGTTACAGCAGAAACAAATTCTGCAACAGTTAGAAGTAAACAAATGCCACGATTGAAAGAAATATGTCTTTAAAATGTGGCAAAGTAAAATAATTTTAATGTTCAATTAATTTTTGTTAAAAAATGCTAGAAAGGAAATTCCTAAAATTCCTAAATTCCTAAAATGAAATTTAGCTTTTTAAAACACTATCAGGAGTCATTAGTATTCATCTGTAAACTCATGACCAAATTTAACTGCATCTCAGCTCATTCCCCAAAGAGAAATCAAGAGTTAGTACCCACCATTTTTCATACTTACAAAGGAAAGAATGATAGCATTCTATTACTTTAATACTGCCAAAGACATGCAGAAAGCCAAAAGATAATACTCTGATTCAGCCAGTGTCTCTCAAAAAGTTAGATGAAGTCCAGAAACTGAACTGTATTTGCTGTTTGGCCTTTATATATAGGTTTGTTTGGGTTTTTTAGTGTATTTTTTCCGGGTGTGAATTTTTTATCAGTGAAGTACTACCATCAGAGAAGTGCATCTAGGTAAAGAATCCCTGTGTGATTACACAATGAATGAAACCTTATTCCCATCTATATCCAATATTCATAAGAAAGTACCAGAAAATAGAATTCAAAGTATTACTTAATGAAAAAATATATATTGAAGTATCATGGAAAACATTTTCAAAAAGACCAAGAGGAGAATTTTCACAAAGCCCACAATATTTTTGCAAGATACTTCAGATAACACTCTTACCTACTGTATCATACACACATAGTAAGGCACATAATAAGAAATCAGGTAAATACACAGTAATTTAAGTATCAGACTTTAGAGTGGTAAAAAACCTCAAGGTTTAGTTTTTCTGCCCTGAAAGACGACCTTAACAAAAATAATTTCTTAAAAACTTGAGAAACCATCACAGACCTGAATGTTTTCCATAAGACTGCAGACATTTAATTATTTAGACATATGTAAGAAAGTACTTTAAATCAGGACCATTTTTTTGTCTTATTTTCTCCAAAGTACTGTTACACATCACTTCATAGTAGAAATAAGACATGATCAAGGTAACCTAATTCTCCAGTACCACATCTTGAAGAAACTTGTCAAATACCTTTTACTCCACAGAGAGAAGGCACTGCCTTTTCTATAATAATATAATCTATAAGGACAGCACATACTTTTTATTTTTATAAACAAGTTATTTGTAAAGATTTGCCAAAGTATGAACACATACCCTGGGAACACATAAATACTATTTAGTGGATACTCACAGTTACTATTTGTTTTTCTTCAAGAAACCCAAGCACTACTTCACATTCAAATTAGTGTTTTATCTGCACAGAGTAGATTTACCATTTTATTAAACATATCCCTTGTTTGGTATATTGTAAAAGCACTCTAAATTGTTCTGTAAGGCTGATTTCAAACAAAAGCTGAAAGGATGTCCTCAAAATATAATTTTAAGTAGGAAATTTGATGATAAATATTGTTGCTAAAGCTATTTCACAGAAGAATATGGACGACACACTTGCAGCCAGAATCAGAACAAATCATCACTTAATTCTTTGTGTATGAATGAGGTTTTTCTTTTAAGAGACAGAGCTGGTCACAGCTGGCTCAGTCTCTATTCGAAGATTTTACTAAAACCATTAT
Organism: Grantiella picta; assembly: GCA_013397955.1. Lineage (NCBI taxonomy): Eukaryota > Metazoa > Chordata > Aves > Passeriformes > Meliphagidae > Grantiella > Grantiella picta. The sequence goes on from VZRM01001603.1 coordinate 419,290, forward strand.
GCAGCCTTAAAGGGAAAGTTCACAGCAAATTCAGATTGTAGATTTTGAGAAGGAAATTCGGAGATGTTGGTTTTCTCCAAAGTCATGATTGTGAAGCTCAATGAGAGCGTGAACTGCTTCTTCCACAGAGCCCAGTTGGATAAGAGCCATTTTGCAATCTTTCCTGAAGTACAATAAAAACCATTATTAATCCTAACTAAATTTTCACTAGCCAACACAGAAAAGTGATATGAGGTTGTTTTTTTTGTCAGCCGTATCACACATAACTGGACACTTGTACAGCAAAGGAATCAGAACTATTTATGCACCTGCTAAAATGTAAAGTTAAACTACAGAAATTTTGCAAATCTATGGCTTAAAGCCATGTCATTCTTTCATTACACTGGACTTCAAAACATTAGGTCAAAATAAGGCTTGAAGACCTTTAAGAAATACTTGTATTGTCCATATAGATGGGATTATTCTAGCAGGTATGATCATAATAAAATAATGCTGCCAAATAACCTTAATCAATGGGCATACATTGCCATCACTTTCATTTTTTATATGGCATTTTACATACACACAGCTTGTGTTTTTTCAAGAAGCAAGCATTTACTTTCCTTACATTTATTTTACTTCGAACACATGGAATTTGTCAAAAGGCTGCGTATTTTTAGTTCAGTTACGTTAACACAGTATTCCATTTAAAATTTTAAAAGTATCATAAAAATCATTATAGGTGTACTGCTTTTTCCTATAGCTATACATACATGGAATTCTGCCTATAGTTATATATGCACATAGAATGTCGCAAAAAAAAAAGCCCATTAGCTATCTTCCAGCATGAAAGCTTGCTTAGCAATTTTACAAGAGAACTTACTGGAAAAATTTGAAGCCTTCCACAGTTGATCCTTTACTTGTAAAAAGGTTCTTCAAATCATCAACAGTAACAGAAGGCCTAATTAAAAAGAAAACAGAAAACAAACAAACAAACCAAAACCAAACCCCCTTCAACTTGTAGAAGAGCACAGAGTTCTGTAATAATATCAAGATGTCAATTTTGGCTTCTAAATCACTTTTTGCTGTTCAAATTTATCTCCACTAACTCAAACAACGTCAACACTTCAGCCCAAAACACTTGCCTTTGACTCTACATTTTAGCACCACATTGTACTACAAAAATATTTTAGACTCTATTGTTTTTCATACAAAACTGTTTCTTCCTAGTTAAATTCAGGCTTCAGAAACATCTCTTAAAATCTTAAAGAATACATTTCATCTTGCAATTTGTGCAAGTGTACTTCACATATTTTCAGTTTTGAAAGATTTTCATTTTACTCATAAACCTGTTTTCAAAGTGTCTTATAATTTTTTTTGTACTTGGACAAAATTCCATGGTTTCCTTTCTTTCCCTCCCTGCACAGTTGCCAAACAAGAGAAGCCTGTAAAAACTTGTGTTTGGCTGTTACTCCACACACAGTTGACAACATTTTAGACATAAAAAATATTATTTCCATCTTAAAGAACATACTTAATAGTTTTTTTCTTACAACTTCCACGTAAGAGGTCTGAATTCTGTAGAAACTATTCTTTTAAAAGTGTTAGAATTATTAAAAACTGTATCCATACTAAACAACATCAATGATGAATTTGTTGTCACGTACATTATCTCAAAAAACATGTATTTAACCCTTGTGAAAATTTGTGAGACAAGATTTAATATTAAAAAACCAAAAGCATACTCTCAAGAAAAAGTAAACTAATCAAAACCACAAAGATTATTCAATTATCCTCTTTGCTAACAATAAAAAAGGGACAGTTAAAGGATTCACTTATTGTTAACTCCACACCAGAATGACTCACAGCACAATGAATTGTAAAAGGCCAAAGAAAGAAACTAAAGCTTTTATCAGACTTTGTAACTTGACAACATAACCTAAACCACATATTTCTAAGATCACACATGTAGATACTCACGGGATGTTGGAGAGATGCAAGGTAGCAGAGGGAGGAAAGATATTTTGCAAGTTCTTAGAGCAAGGATTCTTAAAGCGATGTAAAGGGCTATTGCTGTAGTCCTTTGTCAGACCTGTGTCCTCTTGTCCCTCACGAGGAAGTTGAATTGTCCGATATTTTGAAAGAGTAGCATGCATGACTCTTCCATACAGCCTTTGTCCATCCAAGTAGTTGATAGCTAACCAGTGGAAATGTAATTTGAACAGAAATTAATGGAGGGGAAGAAAAGATGATTCTTCAAATACTAACACTGTTTTCTACTTGATGTCAGATTTCACATTCTAAATTTAAACTAAAACATCCACAGGTACCAGGCGGACTGTGTCACAACATTACATTTAAAATAAGTACAGGGATGTAATGTAATCTCCAGTTCAAATGCCAAAAAATTGCAGAATAGCATTTCAATGGCGAACAGTTGATTATTCCTACACAGCTAAATATAAGATAAATTACAGAAAAATAATATAATGTATTGTTAAAATAAATGACAGGAAAGTCATATGTTTTAACTGTAACATTTAGTAGCTTGAGACTCACAGGACTTTTTTTTTTTAAACACTAAGAGTATTATCAAAGTTTTTATGTAGTAACACAGCACTATGATGAATTCAACTTGTTTATGTTGTCACTGACAGATGGCAAATTCCTTCTTTATTTTAAACTCATGGTAGCTTGAAGCATAACTGTGCCTTAAAAAACAATTACCTATTTGAGCCTGGGTTGCATCTGCCATCTGAACCAAAGCAATTCCTCTTTTCTTAAACATGATCTTCACACGATGCACATCACCATACATACCTGTGGAAATCCAGAAAGGAAATTTTTTCAGAGCACTACTATGAAAAGCACAAGGCCAAGTCTGTTCCTTTTGACTAATATTAGTGTTACAAAAAATAATCACCTCATTAAACAGGTTGGTTGAAATATAGTATAAGGAGAGTTTTAAAGTTTGTGTATTATTTTCTGAGGCTCAAAACTGGAGGAAAATCCCCAGGATCCTAGTCGTACAACTGCATGTTGACGTTCAGTTTTTAAATAGTGCAATAGTTGTCAAAGTCCTCTTAACAGAGGCATATTAAAATATTACTATGCCAAGCATCGTCCCCTGTAACTAACATACAAGCCAATTCTGTACAGTGTTTCCTCTGACGCAATGTCTATTTTTTCATTTTACTTTGCTTTCTCACTTTTTGCAGTAAACAAATTGGACCACACACTGCAATTCTTCTGACACTAACTGCTTTGCCTTTTTGGTACCTGTGGCTTATAACTCCTGACTGAAATTATTGCCATTTTAAAACCAGTGCATTCTCTCAGGGCATTTTGTGGACATGGACAGAATAATGGAGTTTGAGTTAACCAGCATGGGTCAGATAAATAAAAAGAACCACTAGCCCTGTGGTTTCTCAAGGTATATTGACATATCTTACCAAATAGGATGAAAAGTCCATAAGGTGTGATGGCCTGTTTAAATGATAAAATGAGTATATTATTTCTAAAGCCATGCAAATAAAGACATCTATTCCATAAGTGCATGGTAAACAAAAAGAATGGAAGAGATACTGCACGCTAATACATAAACCTGTCTCTCCAAAAGCCATTCCCTGCACTAACCAGTGTATGGCACTCTTATTAATACACATTTGCTCTGCATATGTAAAATATGTAAACAAGCTAACACTTCAGCTCACGCATTTTCATCACTCAACTCACTCTCTCATGCTGCAGAACTTATTAATATTTAAAGTAGCTTCAGTATTTGACCTTATTCTTTTAAGCTAGCAGCTCATTCCCTGAAAAAAAAGAAAGATATTTGCTAAACTAAAAATAAGGCATTAAAGAACTCCTTCATATTTTGTAAACAACAGACAGTACCAACAAAACTAAACCCAGTTGCTTCAAGATGTGTTTGCTTTGTCTTCAGTTTTGTACCCACCTACCTATAAGGCCATGACATTCTAAAGGAAGACACACAGAATTTAACTGTCTATTTATAAATCATATAAAAAGGGTATTTAAATTGTATTCAATTAGAAGCTGGGAACAGAAAGCTAAATATTGAAAGGAATCACTTTTCTTCAGTGATTCTCAATTAAATTATTGTGTGCCAAGCACCAAAGAAGAAAATTTACTCTAGTGCAGCCAAAATTTATTCAACTGAGGCAAACACGTACTAAAAATACTTGTGTATCAGGAGCACTACTCACACTCTCTAGCCCCGCTCCTTTTCAACTCAACTTCTCAAATGTGTATTAAGCATACCTAAATTATTGAAAAATAGACAATCTTGCAGCCTAAGTGCAAGCCCATACCCATTTATCATCAGCATTTAGTAGTAGAAAAAATTACTATCAATGTAAAATTTAAATTCATCAAGAGTTTATTCTTCTGGCCCAAATATTTTAATTCAGGATGGATGTTTCAGTTTTAAGAAGAAATTTCCTATTCAAATGAGACTACAATATTTCTACTAAAAAAAAAAAAGGAGGGGGATTGAAAGACAAAACTAGATAATTTAAAGTCATGAAGGAATGTTTAAATGCAAACCAATACCCTGCAACAGGAGAGAAATATGAACTGAAATAAGGTCAACCAGATTTCCTATACATAGAAAAAGAAGTGACAGGAGGCAGACAATGAGTACTGAAGGACAAGTGTTACAGAGCTGCCAAGAAATATATTTCCAACAACTAATGCTTTTGTACATTCTTATTTTTATCCTTTCAAGAATTTGACCATCACTTACAACATTGATATTGTAATCATCCATTACAGCACTAAGTTCTACGTAAGTTCTTAGCTATGATTAGTACTATGAAAAACATCAATGTCCTAAAAAGAGCTCTGACATGCTTCACATATGGTTATTCTTAAGAAGCACACTTTTCAGATTCAGAAAATCATCTTAAATAGTCAGCTGCAGAAAGCATATCCACAGCCATCATCAGAAAATCACTGATACAATATATTGACAAATCAAAGTAAAAGTGACTTGTCTTACAGCCCTACCTACAGTTGTTTCTTCTGATGCTTACTGTGAATTTGGCTGTTAGTACGAAAACAGAAACAACAATTACTTAAAACTGAAGAAGTTGGTCAACAGATTTTTAAACCTCAGAATATGAGGTTTAACTTCCATTTTGCCAACAACTCCTAATTTTAACAGTTTTACAGTTAAGTAAATGTGCTGAGTGTGTATAACAAGAATTTATATTGCTGCAATAGGTTATCAACAGTCAAACAAAATTGTGTTTTAAATCATGGCCTTGGTAAAGCTTGATTTTAATTTCTTTAAAATATGTACATTGCTTTTAATTAAGCACTGATCAATGTTTGAGTAACATGAGTAAGATTATAGACCAGCCTATGTAAGTTCCACTATTAAAGTAATTTTCCAAGTTGTCCTTGGTAATTCTACTGCCAACATATGAGAAAGCATCTGTGTGGTACTATGAGAAGTGAACATGTACTTATTAACTTGCAAAAATAAATGTACAGTGATGTCAATAACATAGGGTACCTGTATTCTTTTTCAATCTGGAAGAAGTTGCAAAACTAGAAAGATCCTATTCATGTTTAGAAAGGTACTTGATTTGGCATGCTTTTATTTCTCTCCCCTATTTTCCATCTAATTCCTTGGTTTTTAACAAATGAAAAATTCTTTGCCTTCTTTAGAGATAAAACAGCACACAGAGGAGTCATTAACAGAGGTATCAGTAAATTATCAGATGTATGTTGTTTACATCATCAAACATTTCTTACATTTGACCACAGACTTCTCTTTAATTGCTCACTACACTGCTAACATAGGGTTCCTAAAGTAAATTGTGTTTGGAAGCTTTTCACTGATTACTGGAATTTTTAAACCTCACCAATATTGCCAACTACCTAAGAAAGTAGAGAGCTGTCCTGTTTTTTATATTATCAGCAGAGAATTTCTCTTAATCATTCAGCTAATGTCAATTTGCAAGGACTCTGGCAGCTGGTATAAGGTGACATTTGCATCAGTTCTGCCAGTCAAACTTACTTCAGGGTTGAGGTTGCTGACTAGTAAAACAGAATTTCCTGGAATACCAGGAATAGTCATGTGTCCAGGTACTGCTGATGTGGTAACTGCGACAGGACCAAGTACTCCAGGAACAGGCGGAACTGAAGGACCTGGGAGGGTATAAATGGCATCACTTGACATCTCAAAGAGATAAAAGAAGAATACAAAGGCAGGTTATATTTGGCAAAAACATCAATATTCAATTTAAAAATGCATTTAAGGAATTTAGTTATTACTAGTATCTGACCAATAAAGCAGGAAGCACCTCCCTTTCAGAGAAAAAGAAATATTCAGCTACACAGACACAAAAATAAAGGGGACATAAACTACAGCCCAAGAAAGAAGAAGAAGAATTCAGCACAAAAGTTTATCCTGTACCAGAAAGGAAAAGATCACAGTCTAAAAATCTATCCATTTCTCACTTGATAACCAGAAAACGGGAGACTTCCCTTTATTTGGTTTGAATGTCACAGCAGTTTTATGATTCTTAGAAAAACAAATGCTTAATTTTTTCTCTTGCTGGTAATCTTTATTACAGCATTTAAGTTCTTTGGTTATTGAATGATACATTACATCAGGATATAGTTTTTATTACAGAAATTTATTTTACTGAGTATATACATGAGAAAGAGAATTAGAATTACTTAAATTAATACTGTGTTCTGATTGATGTATTTTTAAGAAAATGGCTCTGAGCAGGTGTATTCAGATGGGCCACTAAGCATAACTACAAACACCACATTTCTAAAAAATAAACTTACCTGCACCTTGAAGAAAGCCCAAAGCTGGGGCAAACCCAGAAGGCTCTGTATATGATGGAAAGATGGTGCCTTGGGCAGCTAGAGAAAACAGATACATCTAATTAAATTAGATTTTAAAAGTTTTGGAAAACATAAGAGATTTCAACAGTCACAAACAGCTGCCAGTGGTGCTATTTTGACTTAATCTGTGATTCCAGATGTTTATAAAACTTCTGGGTTAAAACTCTCATTGAAATCCAAGGTTCTGTGTTTTACAAAGACAATTTTCAGCCACTCTTGAAGGCAAGTATTCTGGTCAGCCTCAACATTCCTCTCTAAAATGAAGTCGGGGCAAAGTATAAATTAGACAAGTTTGAATAGGAAAGCACAGCATAGACTAGTATCCAATAAAGTTAATATGCCTGTGGTCTTCAATGATTTTTAGTCACACAATGAACATGTATCCTAGAAATTTTCTGCAGGTAAATACAGTCAAAGAAGTTCTGCAAGGATGAGATACAACTCCTGAACGCTTCTAAGATCAGTATAAGCTAAAGACTACAAACATCTACAACTAATATCAGATTCTGAACTTGACTAGCTGCTGAAATGCATAAACTATACATATTCTGCTTTTGAGGGAGATGTACTTTCCCAGTTCGTGTAACTTCATAAATAACCAGTGTTTTTTATGGTTCTCCTGGAAATCACAAGCATTAAAACCAGATTTGGCATAGTAATATATGGAGAGTCCCAGTGTCAAAGACAGTTCAGTGATTTCCACATTAGTATGTGGAGTTAAGTGCTACCCAGGGTAGAACACAAAGTTGTGTTCTAAGAGACAGTTAGACACAAACTTGAGCTGTGGATTCTTTCATATGTAAGCATGCACCAAAAATTTTGTTTTTTAAATGGGACATGGATAATCAGAAAAAACATTCTACAAGCTTGGTAATAGGTCTGTTTTACTACCCAAACCTCCACACCACTGACTGAAATAAAGCTACTAGCAAATGGTTATTGCTAGGGATGATACAATACCAAAAGAAGTATCTATTATGAATTACAAAAGCAAATGGAACAGACACCACAGATCACATATTCATGAATATTGCATCACAGTACACCTCCTCTTATCTGTGGCAGCAAAGTGTCTTTCATACAAAAAACTGAATACATTTGTCACACCAAAACAAGTAAAAATGTTCTTGAAATACACACAAGAACATTGGTGCATTATACTGACATTTATAAACGTTGGTGTGTTACACTGACAAGTTCTGGCAATATAGTTATCAATCACTTATTCACAACCCAAGAATGGTAATGGAAACATGAATGAAGAAATAGATCAAGAGCTTTTATTCTGCCAAATAAGACCTGCATGTTGCACCCTGATACCAAAATCAGGCAAGTAAAAATTGTCAAACTGAGCTAATGCAGAAAGATCTGGAATTCTTTGTTGCTTTTTAAAAAAATTCATTTGCTTCATGGCTATCAGCCTAGCTTTCTAAGCAAGCTAATTAATGTATTTCTATTTATGGTCACTGGCTGCAAGAACTCTTTAAATGCAAAATATTCACAAAATCTGCTTGTTTATAGTGCAGTATCTTTTGCACAAAAAGCAAAAGAAAACTAAAAAAAAACAGGAAAAACCTGTTTCAAGAGCAGGTCAGTTTTGTTACTAAAATAACTTCAATTCTACAGAAAAAAAAAGATGTATTATTCTGATCATAACCAGCTTTATCTTATAATTCTACACCCAAACTACATCCACCAATAATAACAGGTAGTGGAAGTACTAACATGACTTAGAACATCTTTTCCTCAGGCTCTGTAACTAAGCCTCTCAGAACATGCCAATATGTGCATCTTGTCATCACTGACAGAAAAGCTAGGAAGCATGCTTCTCTCCATCTACAGCCTTTTCTTTTTAATATGTGTGCAGCTGCTTCACTGTGAATGTACCACAGGCAAATTTTGGTACAGACACCAGACTATTTCAGCACTTCTTACTATTACAATAAAAGAAAAAAAGGGGCTCCTAGTAATGAGAAGTTTGGAAGAGTGTGGGGGAAGATAAAGAGAAGCACTCACGTTATTCTCCAAAAGCATAGTTATTTCTGCCCTACAAGCAAGGGCAGAAATAAACTACTCTGAGTGTACTTTCCCTTTTCATTGGCATTTCAAATAGTGCAAGTCAAATTAATTAGAATATATTAGACCTGTAATAGCACATTTCTATAATGCTGTGTGGTAAATTCCACTTTCCTCCTCTGCCCCAACTATAATGAGAGCTCTCCACAATATATAGATCCAAGGCCTGCCTTTAAGGGGAGGAGTAAAGACAAAAATCAAGAAAGTAGTGAGTGCAACTCACTTTCTTATTCTAATCTAAGTTAACTCAACTATCCAAAAAAAATCAAACCAAACCCAGTATTTGCCCTACCTACCACAGAAAAGTAAAGGAAAATAGGAGCTTATTCTCCCACCCTTTTTACTGTGCTAATCAATTGGACAGTACTTAGATATCTAGTCAACAGCTAAGACAGTTCTCATGTGTGTATTATTGCTAATGGTTGTCATTAGAAATAAAGAAAAATAGCTGAAATCACTCAAATGGCATTGTGAACACTTCTCCAGTGTCACTTCAATCACTGTCTCCTCTACGCCAAAAGTGACTTCCAAAATTTAATAAAATTTCTTAAATTTTATCTTTTAGAAGATGACTGCAGACATATATAAATAAATATAAAACTCTGAATTTTCTTATAGTTTGTTTCTTGCAGCAGGCAGTTATCCTAAAATATTAACAAATAAGAGCTAATACCCTTAAAACACTTACTTTCAAGCAGCTTTAGGCAACCAGTGTCAATCTGTGAAGACTTCCATTCTGATATGCAATATTTACTACATTACCTGCACCAATTATACCATTTCACAGAATTTTAGTAGCATTTTGTAGCTTTTTAAAAAGACTTAGAATTTGCCCATGAGTATTCCTCATGTTATTGTTTCAAATATTCATTTATCATGACTTGGACTTCATGCTTTCCATACAAATTTTACTGGACCTAACAAACAGAAATGTATGCAAAATGTACCGTTCCATGAAACTGATATGAAGCCAGAGCATAAATGCAACATAAATATTATGATCTTAGTGTGTATTTAGCACTAGAAGTGAAGGTTTCTTACCAAATGGTGTCTCCAGGGTTCGTTGGCCATCACCAAAAGGAAGGTCAGTGCGAGTGAAATCTCTACTTTTATCATTGTTGTACTTTATTGTTAGGTTACTTAACCTGGAGAAGTCAACACGCAGAGTGCAGCACCCAATGTAGATACTATGGCCATCTAGAGTCTGAAGAAAAATAATTACATTTTCAGAGATAAAACACATTGTGGCAGCCACTGCTATAAGTTTATATTATTATTGCAGCCTATCAGTACTTGAAGGTGGCTTATAAGAAAGATGAGGACACATCTTTTAGTAGGGCAGGCTGGGACAGGACAAGGGGTAATGGTTTTAAACTGGAGGGTCAATTTGGATTTGCTATATGGAAGTCTTTTACAATGAGCATAACGAACCACTGGCACAGGCTGCCCTGAGAGGTTGTCAATGCCCATTGGACAGGGCTCTGAGTAACCTGATCTTGTTGATCCCTCCTCACTCCAGGGGATTGGTCTAGATGACCTTAAAGGCTCCTTCTAATCCAAACGATTCCACGATTCCATAATTATACACTTTTCACCTTGCAATTGTATCCAAACAGTAATTCAACCTTCTGGTTTTAAACTCCTCTTTTTAAACACCAAGTATACAATGATGCTGCCACTATCCTTACCTAAACATCCTGTGTAGAGGTCTAGTGTAGTCCACTAGTTAGTAGTATATCAACTAGTGCCAATTGGACAAAACATAGCTTTAAGCATGACTTGACTTCCTATGTTTCTAATCTTACTTCTCTCCCACTCAACACTGTAGAATCAGACAGTAATAGGAATACTAATTAGGAAATTTCAACTCCATGAACTGACCCTCACAAGAGGGACTCTGATGAAGGATCTGAACCACAAGTCCTGTGAGGAGTGCCAGAGGGAGTTCTGGTTGTCTGCCTTGAAGAAAAGGAGGCTCAAGGGAGACCTTATTACTCCCTACAACTACCTGAAAAGAAGCTGTAGCAAAGTGGGGGTTGGTCTCTTCTCCCATATAACAAATGACAGAACAAGAGAAAATGGTCTCAAGTTCTGCAAGGGGAGCTTAGACTGGATATTAGGCAAAAATTCTTTATCAAAAGGATTATCAGGCATTGGAACAGGGAAGCAGTGGAGTCACGATCCTTGGAGGTATTTAAAAGATGTGCAGATATGATGCTTCACGACATGGTTTAGAAATGAACTTGGCAGCACTAGGTTTATTATTGGACACAATGACCTTAAAGATCTTTTCCACTACAAGTCCCCAGAGCTGAGCATGACTTCAAGGGAAGCAACAGAGCAGACAGACCCTGTGCCCAAGATCACCCAGAAGAAGTGGTGCATAATTGTTGTGGGTGACACCCTGCTGCAGCAAACAGAGGCACCCATCTGCTGACCTGACTACAGTCTAAAAAAGGTCTCATCTGCCTCTCTGGGACTTGAATCACAGATGTCATGAAATGATTGCTAAGGCTTTTCTACACATCTGACTCTTTATTACCTCCTGCTCCCTTTATATGAAAACTAAAGGTGACTTTGATGAAGGGGTAGATGCCTCCTAGGCAAGCTCACTGATGTCATAAAGCTGGGAGGAATGGCCAATAGTCCAGAGGGCTGTGCAGCCCTTCAGAAAGACCTTGACAGTCAAGATAGGTGAGCAGAGAAAAACTGACTGAAATTCAACAAAGACCAATGCAGAGCACAGACTGGAGCCTGATTTCCCAGAAAGCAGCTCTACAGAGAAGGACCTGGGGGTCCTGGTGGACAAAAAGATGCTGTGGGCCAGCAATCTGTCCTTGTGGCCAAGAAGGCCATGGCATCCTGGGGTGCATTAGGAAGAGCATTGCCAGCAGGTCAAGGGAGGTGATGCTGCTCCTCTACTCAGTCCTGGTGAGGCCACATCTGGAGTGCTGTGTCCAGTTCTGGGCTCCTGAGCACAAAAGAGACATGGAGCTCTTGCAGCAGGTCCAGTGTAGGCCTACAAAGATGATTAAGGAACTGGAGCACCTCTTTCACAAGGAAAAGCTAAGGGAGCTGGGGCCTGTTCAGCCTCAAGAAGAGTGAGAGGGAATCATATAAATTACTTTTATTTTGATAGACTCATGCAGGTCTTGGAGTATATGCAATACATTCATTTGCAGTTGATGATAGAGTGCTGTCTTCTTAACTAATGAGTGATGTCAAAGTTATTAATGTGCAACAGGAGTGTTAGAATTATGAGAAATCACAAAGTTAATGGTCAAAATATTCCTAATGGTTCCCCTGTCCCTAAGCAGGGAAGACCTCCCTCCAAACAAACAAAATCAAGCTGAATACACTACACTTACCATTTTGGCATAATATGCATTCATTGCATCAGCATATTGGAGCAAAGCCTGAAATTGATTGTTCTTATGGAACATGACAATCTTCAAGACAAAGCCAAATTTAGAGAAAATCTGTTAGGGAAAGAACACAGGCTTTAAGAAACAATGAATAATTAATGCACATTAAATACTAGCATTTAATATTTCAAATTTCTGAAAAATACTTCTGTTGTTAGAGCTGAACAAAAATGGTGTGAACACAGAATTTCTTTTCAGGTGAAAAAAAACTGAAAGAAGAGGCTACAAAAGATGGGAAAGAAGGGTAATATTTCCTTAAAGATTTAGCAGTATCTAGTCAACTCAAAGCAGGGAAGGACAATCCAAACAGGCATTTGTCCAGTGTCTGCAGAGAAATTCTGGAAAATTAATCAGAGTTGAGGTATGAGAAATGGACTTTCACAAGTCATAGAATCACAGAACATGTTGAGTTGGAAGGGATCCACAAGGATCATTGAGCTAGTCCAATTTCCAGCCCTGCACAGGACACCCCAAGAGTCACACCATATGCCTGAGAGCATTGTCCAAACACGTCTTGAACTCTGTCAGGTTTGGTGCTGTGAACACTTCCCTGGGGAGCCTGTTTCAGTGCCCAACACCCTCTGGGTAAAAACACTTTTCCCATCCATCTTAAACATCCCCCAACTCAGCTTCGTGCCAGTCCTGTCACTGATTACAAAGATGGAAGAGGTCTGTACCTGCCCCTCCCACTTCCCCACCTGAGGAAGTTGTAACTGCAGTGAGGTCTCCCCTCATTCTTCTCTTCTCCAGGCTGAAGAGATGAAGTGACCTCAGCCACTTCCCAAAAGGCTTCCCCTCCAGACCTTGTACACTGCTGACTCACATTCAACTTGGCATTGACCAGGACCTCTAGGTCCCTTTCCACAGTGCTGCTCTTCAGCCTCTTGTTCCTTAGCTTATACACATTCCCCTTCCCTGTTCCAAGCTAATTTAAAGCTCTGTCAACAAACCCCACTAGCTCCTACGCTAGAACCCTTCTGCCCCTCTGAGAAAGGTGTATCACATGAGGTGTCAACGGACCAGGTGTTGAATAGATCGTCCCATGGTCAAAAACCCCAAAATTTATCCAAGTACACCACAGAGCCACCCATTGACCTGATCGATCTGTCTATTTCTATCAATATTATTCCTTTTTTGGAAGTCAGTTGAGATGAGAACTGCAAACTGCATTTCAAGGTATCCACCTTTATGTTATGCATATTAGAAGAATTCTGCAAATCTGTTGAACAAAAATACAGCTTAAATAGTTGATGTGCTTATTAAGACCCACTGCCTAAACTAGAAAATGAAGAGGAAAGAAGCAAGATAAAGACCTAGATTGGAACCTACCCCTATACTTTATAATCAAATGGTATTTGATTTATCACAAATTTAAAACTGTAGAAATACTTTTGAAGGTAGAATTTAAATATATATACATTCAAAGTAAGAGTGTATGAAGGTACCTATACAAAAGCAAAGCCACAAAGAGTGAAGAAAAAACTAAAGCCAGGACATATCATGCACGTGCAGAAAAAATGTGTCCAAATTAACATTCTAAGAAGAAAGCTGTGTTTGTGAAATACTATTAGTTTTCAAACAAACTGTTAAAATCAATGCAAAGACAGGAAAGCAGAAACCCTTAAGAAACATTAAACCTGCAGTGGAAAGAAAGGCCATAGATAAGGATAAGCATCTCTTGCCAGCCTCTTAGACCTAGAATCTAATGTCAATACAAAACTAATGTCCCAGCCCTTTGTACCCAGTCTTTCCATTTCTCAGAAACATTTTAATACTGCAGTCATCACTGAGTCATAGAAAACAGAACAGAAAGCATTTCACAGCAATTTAAAATTAGTCTTTGAGTTGCTGTTTATAAAGCACTTCCTCTTAAGAAAGACCTAAATAGAGATTCTCAACATATGCTTTTCAAAGTTTATCCAGAAAACTTAATAGACCTTTTCAAGGTAATAAAATTGAATGTACTCCGTCCTGTTTGATTTTAAACCTAAACACAGTGCTTGTATCAATTTTGTCCCTGCAAAGATAACACTGATTTTTCAGCTTCCTATAAACATTTTAAAGTGACCTGTGGTTAAAAAAAAAGTTAATTGCTTGACAAGCAAGACAACTTACAAAATACAATCCAAGTTTGGGATGACAGGTTGCGTACTAGTGTTCCATAAGACGCTAGACTTGTCAGTGAAAATATTCATTTCCATTAACCTTACTACACAAAGTAAAAGTTGAATTGTAGCAATTGGGCACAAAGTTATTACTTTTAAACTTAGAGCTTTCAACAACATGGCCAAATACCTAGCGGAAGTTACAGTAATGTCTTTCATAACTACAGCCTACCATTACTCTTACTGCTTTCAGAGGTAGTCAAATGCCATTCTAAAGATGAACAAACAAAAACATTTGTCCAAGCAATTTGCATATTGCATCACATACATTGAGTTATAAAAGTGAATATAAATATATTCCCTAATATATTTCCTAAATATAATGCAAACTATAAAGGTTACTCAGCAGAAATAGTGCTAAAATATGGATTCGCAAGTTCATAACGTTCAATATTTCACTAGCGTATCATGAGAGCAAAAGTAAACGTTCAAGTTTGTTACTGCTTCCATGGAAAGAAACTTAAGAGAGACAACACGAAAATCTGAGTACAGAAGCCATTTACTTGAACTTTATTTGTACAGAACTATTTCAAACCTAGATCTCTAAACTCAGAAAATAATTATAAAGAGACAGTCTTCATTCAAAAGATTCAGGAACCACAGGTACTTAAAAAACAAATTAATGGATTTAAAATAGCAACACTGGAACAAATTGTAACTTCTTTTTTTTATGCAATTGTCATTACCTGATACAGCACGTCTAAAGTGACAGGGTAAAAAACATTTTCAACAACGATTCGAAGAACAGAACCATTACTTGGAAGGACTCCACCTTCAGCAGCAAGACCACTTGTAATACCCAGGTTTCCATGCTGCACAGCATTCACACCTTGCAATGCAGCTTGGGGTCTCTGAAATTAGGTCATAGCAGAGAGCATAGTTAATTTACATACAAATTATTTATTCTGAAACACAGTTCTCCTAAAAGAAAAGTGTATAAACATAATTTCAAAAAACATATTTCTGTCGTAATATTGATTCAAATTCCACATTAATAAATAAATAACTCTTACTTTCTGTGCTCCTCTCTTACAACTAGTCAGTGTAATTCACAGAATTAAAACCATTTTTAAATTAATTGCTACTGCTTTGTAATATCCTATAAATATGATCTTGCTTTGATTCAGTAAGCTATTGTCATTCTAGACATTTTTCCAGCAATATTGTTGATGACAATATTGTAATAGACTAACAACCCATCAGCATACCAAAACTTACTTGCTCTGCTTTATTAGGATTCCATTCTCTTCAGGAACTAAGATTTGGTGGGGATAAGCTTAAGGGTGCACACCCTACTCTTCTTCCAGAGCCAAGCCATCAACTACAAAAAGTAAGTTGAAATCTCACTCCTCAAACTGGACTTCTGTGACTACACAAGTCTCTACACTTGTTTTTCACAGGCTTTCCCCAAAAAGGTCTTCATACCTCCTGTGAGAAGAAGCACTTTGGAGAGACGTTCCTTTCCAAATGCAGTATTATGACCTGAAGTCATGTCTCAGATACACTAGTTCTCCAGAAGACAGACTAAACAGGACACATGTTACCTAGTTTCAGAAAAATATAACTCTTCAAAATAATCTGTACTTCAGGCCTAAGCCTAGGTACTAGGACAGTAACAGTGTTCAGCTGCTCTACCACGGTCTCTTTAAAATTTAGATAAAACTCAAATATAAGTGCCAAACAGCTTACTTTTAAAAGTAGACAATGTTTTTATAGGAAAAAGCAAGTGCCATGCACCAAGTTGAAAATACTCAGAAAGAGACCCAAGGAGTCTTATTTGCAAATACACATATAGTTTTCCTGCATTTATGTTTCCTAACATGATTCTTCTCTATTTCCTTCATCAAGACTTTTCCACTGTTCTCATGTGCTTGGTAGTACCAAGGGCAAGTCTTAATCACTACAGGCTGATGAGAAGACTCTCAGTACTTCAGCCTTTTCCATCTCCTTTATCACCAGGGTCCCTGCCCCATTCAGCAGAAGGCCTACATATTAAAAAAGAAGAAAACAAACCAAACTTTTTTCTACTGCCGATACACTTCAACAAACCATACTTGCTGCTTTTCACATCTCTCATCAGAGACAACTTCATGTGGCCTTCAACTTTTCTAACCATATTTCCGCATGTTCAGATAATGTTTATAATTCTCATGGGGCACCTGTCTCTGATTCTAACTTTTCTATACCCCTCTTTTACATTTATGCTCATACAAAGTTCATGCTTTGTTCATACAAGCAGTTCTCCCGCCACCTGCACTTGAATTCCTGCTCATCATGATGAACTACTTTTGAACTTTAGCTCCTCCACAGTAATTTTACAAATACTGAGTAGTCCCTGACTGTAAGAAGTTACTGAAATTATGTACATCAGAATTTGTCTACTGGTATAGTGAAGAGTAGTCTGTTTATTTACTAGTGTTTTGGTTTAACCTTGGTATGCAGCAAGTTGCCACACAACTGCTCAGTCACTTTCCCCTTGCATGATAGGAGAGGGAATTGGAAGAGTGGAAGTGAGAAAACTCATGAGTTCAGTTACAGACATTTTAACATGCAAATCAATAGCTGCACATGCGAGCAAGGCAAAACAAGGAATTCCTCTATTATCTCCCATTGGCAGAGAGTGTTTTAAACATTTAAGCATTTCCAAGAAATGGGCTTCAGAGTGTAACAATTACTTGGAAAGAAAACGGCCACAAGTCTGAACATCCCTCCTTCCTCGTCCTTCTCCCAGCTTTCAGTGCTGAGCCCAACACCATGTGGTGTGGGATGTCCCTTGGGTGAGTTGCAATCAACTGTCCTGCTTAAGTCCCTTCCCATCTC
Source organism: Grantiella picta (assembly GCA_013397955.1). Classification (NCBI taxonomy): domain Eukaryota; kingdom Metazoa; phylum Chordata; class Aves; order Passeriformes; family Meliphagidae; genus Grantiella; species Grantiella picta. Next base: position 436,646 of record VZRM01001603.1, read on the forward strand.
CTTGTGCACTCTCACTGTCAGGGCAATCTGAGAAGCAGAAAAGGCCCTTAATACTTCCTGTGACAAACTGCTGTGAGGAAAATTAACTCTGCCCTAGCCAAAAGTGGTACACAACTCATGCAATCTTATCCTGTTAAATGCAAATATTATACTTACAGCCTGATTATGTTGATTGTCAATCCTAAGTTCTTTGTAATTGGAATACTGAATATAAACTGGCTGATTGCTGAGGTGAGGTGTAAAAGCAGTGCAGTAGTTCACCATAGAAACAGCAGCATCTAAAGAAGCCATTTCCAAAAATGCCTGCAACCAATACATAGTTGATTTCAGTGCTGGTTTTGTTTACAAGAGAGAAGAAAGCATCATCTTTTCCCATTTCCACCCTCACTAGAAAAACATGACGTGAAAGTACAGTACTGATTTGCTCAGCACTAGAATGCATTTGTGTGTGCATGTTTATGGGGCTGTTTTATTCAATTAGTGAGTTTTCTTACAAAGTTTTACATTGTGAGTACACTACATCATTCAAGAAGAGGTAGAATAAGTATGACATATGGGAAGCAGTGCTGCTAAAAATACCACACTGCTAATAATTTGTTAAATTCCTGAAACTAAGCATTATTACCTAGGTAGCTGATATGCACACCCATTGAAAAAGTTGGAACAGAACATTAAACATCCATCAGTTTATGCATTGTATTAATCCAGCTCAGTGCTCTAGACAATTTTTTGAATGAATGCTTATTATTTTTAGGATTTCTTTGTTTCTTCATGACGTAAACTACTCTGTCACATCTAATATGATTAAAAAGATGTTAAGAAATTAATACGCATGTTAGTAACTTAAGCAGGCAGGCTCTCTGAAGACGTATGTCATCATCAATAGTGATAATGTTCTTTATCATCAATATGTTCTTACATGAAGTGGATATAATGTTCTGCATTATTATTAAAAAATTTCTAGTTTATTATTTAATCCAAAAGTATATAAAAATAAATCTCGTAACATCGTTTCATATTTAAAAATATGAGTATCTTCAGCTATCAATGAAATTATGTTGCAATCATTTCAGTCAAGCATAAGATCAAAATTGTCATAATATAAACCACATCTGCAGCCTTACTCTTCTAATTGAAACATTGAAAATTACATACCTGACCTTTTCCTCTTAGCATCAAGAAATTGGTTACTTTGCCAAAAGGGAGACCTAATGAAATGACTTCTGCTCTGGTAACACCACTTGGAATTTGACGAATATGAAGGACACGTGAAGGGGAACATGGTGATCTTTTTCCTTTGCTTTTTTTCTTCTCATTTCCTAAAATATTTCAGTGAGGGAGACAGACAAGCAGACAAGACAAACCCATTGCACAGTGTATGTATCAAAACCTAAAGGAGAGAAAATGCTGCCTCAGCACTGACATTGACTTGGGTATAGCTCTTTGAATCTTAAGAAAGGACACTTCATATCAAGCAAAGGGACAGCGTAAGAAGACCTCATCAGCTATTCCAAATCTCGACAGCAAGGGGAGGGTGTGGTATGTTTGGCTTTGTTTTGGGCTTGTTTATTTTCCAGTGATTTGGTTTAGGTTTGCTGGGGTTTTTTTCCAATGGAGGCCAGTAACTTCTCCCCAAATGCCTACATAATATATTTACAAAATGTTATTTGCACAGAAGAGGGAAAAAACATATTTGATGGGTAATACATTAATATTCCTTTTATCACCAACTTATCTGTGACTGAGCTGCTAACTCACGGTTTGGGTTTTGTTTTTATTTTCTTAAAGAAAGCCTACTTCCACATGATTTTAAGTTTTATAAAGTCTCTTTCAACGAGATAGACAGCATAAAATCCATACAAACTCTTAAGTCTTCCACTTTGACACACTGCCAGAAGTGGGTTTTTTTGAATGTATGCCTGTTTGGATCCTGTATGTGACCAGTCTGGATTGGTAAGTGACCAATGATTATATTTCAAGGACAGTATTCAGTACCCTTGAGAGCACTTTTAAGCAGAACACCTCATCTGGAACAGGCATATCATTCTAGAAGCAGTTGCAATGGAGGCAAGAGAGAGATAGCCTTAGCACCTAATCTGTTGCACTTAGCCTTCCAAGGAGAAACAGAAAAGATTGGGAAGAAATTTCTGTATGAGCTTTATAAGAAACTCCAGATTTTGCTTTTTATTAGTGGAAGCCCGTAAAATTTCAGGTTAGACGATCAAAGCCTCAACCATACCATACTTAACAATGCTCCCAACTGCAAAACTGAAAAAAGTCTGTTATGCATTGACTTCTCCATCAATAATTTTTAAATGGCTTCATGTGTTGTTTATGCATTCTGAAAAATGAGAACTTTAAGACAAACATGAACATATCAAACACATGCCAATTACTAGTAAAGTCAAACAACTTATTTTGTTACTTTTCAGGGTCAAAGTGCACAAGATGTCCTTGACTTAGTATATACTAAATCAAGGAATGAATAGTATGACTTTTGCCTTTAGTTTAATATGAGAGACTGATGCAGAAGCAGTATCTTCTGGATTCTGACACATTGTCAGAGGTGACAAAATGGAGCTAAATGGCAAGCTATTAAAGTGCTTCTTTTCCTGTGAAATTTTAGCAAAGTTACTAAGTCAGAAACAAAAGCTAGCACATCTCAAATATAAAGATCTCATGTTTTTTAAACCATGCTTCTGTCTCCAGCTGTGGTTTGATAATAATTTTGATGCAGAGTGATAATAATGTGTATCATCTAACATCCAAATTTCAAAACTGATTCAACAATTCTTTAAAGCATGCCAAACCTTTTCTGACTTTTCACTCAATTGAGTGAAAGTAAAAAATGCTTTCAGACAGACAAAAAGAAGCCTTATGAACAAAGTGAAATTTGGTTACTGATGTACAAAGGGAAGTTCATCACAATCGCAATTCATGACTGGTACAAATGTATTCCCTGAGTAGCCTGATATAGAGAGGTGCACATTTTAGATATGTGACTCACCAGACCAAAAAAACTTACAAAATTGCAAACATAACAAAAAAAGTGTCACAGCTGAAGCAGCTGTATCAGGTAAAAATATGCATTTCAATAGAGATTATATTTAATTTTAGATTTATATAGTGATTAATGGAAATTTCTCCTAATATATCCCAAAAACCTCTACATTATTTTAAAGTTTAATACCATTTAGACATCTTGGATACCACTGTGAAGGATCAGTCATTGCACCAGTAGGTAATAATATATATTACAGCTATTACATTGCTAAGCAATGAGCTAATGCAATTTCAAGCCAAGCAGAAACAATTGGACATCACGTTGAATTGATTAGCAGAAGTAAAAACAGTCTGACATGTGCAAGTCAAAGAAATCAAAAAGAAAAATCTTCAAGTTAGCTCCTCAGACAACTTCTTCCCCACTGAAAATATAGCAAGTCTTAGATACTTACGAAGAGGCCATCTGCTCTGCCCCTTGCCGCAGTATAAAATTGTCTGGAAAACAATACTGACAGGCAATTGTCTGTCATGATTTAGTTAATTTATTTGACATAGTTCATTCATGCAACCATTGGTAATTGATGCTCCAAGTACCCTAATGCTGAAATTAACACTAACGAAAGCAGTACCTAGCTTTCTGTAACTTTCAACTTCTTGTTTGGTCTAAACTACAAGTAAACACAAACACTTACTGTGTCTTTCTCAACACACACATGCGCACACACACACACACACACCCCAAAGTAAAAAAACCACGCAACAGAGAGAAATAGCAGTTGAAGAACTTTGGTTTGGTTTTTTTTTTTTTAATGTATACCTGTAGCTGGAGTAGAATTGCTCATGGTAGATGGTCTGTTACTGGCACCAGAAGAAGTTTGTCAGGACCACACTAAGAAATAAAAGACAAGATTACTAGCAAAAGCTGCTACAGAGAAAGCTAAATAAAAAAAGTGCAACAATTCCCTTTATTTATTCTTTCCAAGAACAACCTCTTTGTATACACATTATCCACCACTGCCAGGAGCTTATTTTTCAGGAAAAAATGTCAACAACATAACTTTTTCCCATGTCTCAAGAAATTAGCAAATTCAGCTGCATTACACTTCATACTTAAGTCTGTCCCACTACAGTTCACTTTTTAAAAGATCAAGAAAAACAAATGCTTACGAAAAGAAATTAATTGGCTGCAGGCTCTGAGTCTCCAATACAAGATTACTTTTGCATCTGAGCAAATGCACAGCCACTCAGGTAAAGTCTGCATTTGCAACAGGGGGACCTTGAGAAAAACTAGTTTGAGTACATATTTAAACACACCTATGGCACTTAAAAAACCAAAAAACAAACAAAAAACCCCTGGTTTACTAAATACATACGACTTACCAACAAAATCTTATGACAAGGATCAAAGTATTTGCTTTTAGAATATTAACTATTTGAGGCTGTAACTGCTAACAGAAAAGAGTTTGAGTACTACAGGTTCTTCTTCCAAAAATCAGCATCTATCTGCCAGTTATGTCTGTTTACTCATTAAGACTGCTGTAGTATTCCAGCCAAGCATCAACTTCAAAATGTCAACAAGAAACAAGGTACCACAACACCTCTGAAAGGCAATTAGGTTTCCTGAAACTGTCACCACACTCTTCCATAGAAGCATTTTAATGAAAAAGTTGAGACCAAGGGAGTGATTCTACAAGATGGAGTAAGTTGATCCAAACAGCTTCTCAGCACTTTGGTGGAAGGAGAGCTTCCCATTGCCCTTGGTCCAGTATTCCCACCTATGCACGGTCATGAACTGTTCATCCTGTACCAACTCCACTGCCTAAGAATTATGCTATGAGATAAATCAATTCTCCAACCTGCCAGCACTCTATGCTGAGTTGGATTAGTTATTCAGCTGAAAGAGGGGTTGAGAAGTGGCAGACACCACTGCAAAGAAAGGGGTAAGGATATGCCATAATGCTGGCTTGCACTGGTTGCAAAAATACTGCTCAGAGTACTCATTTATACGGAGTCTGTGCTTAAAGGAGCAGTTTGATTCTCTTCATCCCTGTTAATCACGAGTTCCCGCTGCTCCCCTAGTGTGGGAAAGTCATTCACAACAGAAGGCTGTGACTAGGAGAGGGTGCTTAAAAACCTTTTCAGCCAAATTCAGCTGCTCATGAAGAAGCACAGGTTTTAGCGTGGGATGGAAGAAAACATGACTGTGTTCATTCCCCTCCGGCAACAGTACAGACTTAGTTTTAACTACAAAACTGCATCTTAACAATATATTTAAATACAACATGGAATTGTGTCAAAGAGCAAAATTATCTTTACATTAAGAGAACTAAAAGATTAAAACCCTGTGTTTTAAAGAGGTGTCAATGAAATGGTTATTAGATGTCATGCATATCACACTGCACTTGCACAGACACTAGAATGTAATCAACATGAATACTGGTACTAATTTTCACTCTTTAGCAATACATTGAATATACCAACATTCAGGCATTGCACATAAAGAGTATATTCTGATTTCAAAATGCATATCCTGGTAATTAAACAAAAGCTGTATGTGCGGATGTGTAGAAAGTATTAAGGATGGTCTTTTGTTACACCAACCCTTCCTTTTATTTACTGGAGGACACGAGGAAAAACCACTACTGATATAACTCCAGTTGTGGAAGCTTTAGTTTGGTTTTTAACTTAGCATTTATTCAACAGAAGAAATCTCTGCCTATTTCCAGAAGACTATGAAAAAATTTGGTGTATTACCATGTCCAATATGTATTCTTACAATTTCATATTTAGTTCCATATACACTGATATTAAAAAACACCTCAGACTTTTTCAGAAAATGTTTTCCAACCTCTTCCATTTTTTAGCACACACACAGAGAAACACAATTCAGATGGCTGCAGTGACCTGTGTTACAACTCTGTGCAACTAGCCTGTAGCCATAAAACTGAAGCTGTAGGTCAGTGCAGCACACAATGAACTGCTGCTCCAGTGTGGTGGACTAAACCAGCTTCAACAGGAGAAAAATTACACCAAAATTACAATCTTCAGCTGTGACATGTGCCTGTACTTAAAACTGACACATAATTCAATCACTGTATCGTAAGACAGTTCCCTAGATTATGCCATTACACTGACAATCATTAACTAACTACAGCAGCCAAAACACAAAGGAACTCTTTCAAATCCCAGCTCATCACCTATTCAACTGTTCTACTTGGTTTAATAAGATATCAGCAAAGCTTTGAGCTTCTTACAAGACAGGAACCCTCATAATTTCAAATGTATATCTGTCTTCATATATTCAATCTGATACAAGGAGTACTTTTAAATTAACATACTTTTAACTATGTTTGTGTTAAAAAACAAAATGAAACAATTAAACATTAAATCAAGACACTGTAGTGCAATTGTCCTGGCACAGGCTTGCTAAGTCTAGAACCCTGACCACAAAACTTATTTTCTTACAGAAGAATTTAGAATCTTACCAGAAGATTTTATGTTCAGTTATTATTTGAATGCTCCACTGAAATCCTATTCCAATTTTAAACTTTTTATATCAATACTAAGTTATATACCTACCCATACAACTACAGCATATTTATTAACTATAGCATGTCCCTTGGATGGATGTGGTATAAGAAAACTGCTAGGAACGCCACTGTCTTTGCAGGTGGCTGATCAATGTATTTCTCAAGTATAAGAACACTAAAAAGATGCTTTCCATCATCTCCTTATTTAGCCAGCTTATAACTGATAAGGCTTCTCAGTCACTGACTGAAAGTAAAAACAAACCAAAAGCAATATGCTCTCAAAGAATGCTAAGATAAATTGACACCATGGGATTTGTGCAAGTTGAAGTACAAAATGTGTATGTCTGGGATATTCTGGATTAATGGAAAAGATGACATTTACTTCTTCAGTGTTTTCACAACTCTGCTCATACAGAATCCACAAAGAAATTACAAAATTCCAGTTTGTAAAGACTGTTTGTTCAATCTCTTTCTTTCCCACATAGAGATGAAAGAGATACTTCAAAATACTTTGTAACATGAGGCATTTAATGTGGCGAAGAAGATCTGCTACAGGCTGCTCTGGTAAAAGGGTTTCCAAGGCCTTGAGTGCTGAAAAAGTCCACAGAAGAGGGTAGTGCACCCTAGATACTGTCCTACAAAATTCTTCCTGAATCATTCTACAGGAGCTAGAAAGTCCTACCATGCCCCTAATTTCTTCTGTACACAAGTTTCCTGCTGGCTACTTTTAAGTTATTCACTATTTAAGTCCAGCTGAGAAACAGTCAAAAGAGCAGCCAAATCCTGCTTGTAACACTAGCTTGACATCCTTCCTTGTCCACAGTTCACAGACACTTTACAAGCACTTCTTTAAGCGGGGACATGAGCTCACACTGACCTTGTGCCATCACTACCATTTCAGTTTTCACAGAACTCTCTGGGATAAGACTCCTGCTAAACTTCAGCGAGCTGCTTGCACCAGTTCCCTGTGAGGCCACACAGTGAAAGTGAACAGGCAGGAGGACAAGTAACCATGCTGCCTAACCCTTCCCCGATATACACTTCTTCCAGCACAAAGCTACCTCTCAGAAAGCAGCACTTGCCTTCTGTCTGAATGTCACAAGGACTGCACCAATTACGTGGCAAATATTCCTTCTTTCAGATCCATGGCAAATGAGGTAAGTGGAATTGTTCAAAACAAGGACAGCTACCAAACCAAGGCTGAAACACCCTCCTCTATTCCTGCACTCATTCCAAACACATTAATCATCTCCTAATATCTTAAGACTGCTTTTTTTACACCATAAGACTTTCCACCTCTCCTACTTGAAGGCAGCATTTTTGCATTTTTGGGGGATTATTAATTGGTAACAGGGAAGGTAAGAGCAAAGAACAGTTACAGCTAGCTTAAGTTTATTCTTTCCTTGAATTATTTAGAGGGAAATAGAAACCAGTTGCTTAAAAAGCTTAATTTGATTTTGGACATTTCTTTATAAACAGGTAACATTTATAGTGCTGCATAAACAGTCCAGCAAGAGGCCTCTACAAAGTGTGGCACTCAATGACAGGTTAATAAAACAAAGTATTCATCTGTACCTACCATGGTCAATTTCCCTGACTAAATAAGGTATATTACACAACTGACTACAGTAACAGGCACCTTTCCTGAAACTGCTTCAGCTGTTCCATGATTTTTAAATTTCAGATAGTAATTTATGCTAATCATTCTGCAATTCCAGTATAAAACCCACTGCATTTATAGCAAAAACATATAACAAATATCTGCAAGTCAGCAATTCTAGGTTTCTAAATCTTTGTGAGCCACATATAGTTGGAAACAGAAGGGTAAGTCTAATACTGCAAAATACTACTTTAGAACAGGTCCATGTGCTAAAACTACAGCAAGTATCTATTTAGCATTACTGCTGGAATCAATGAATCCTGAAAACAATCTTTTAATTTTTAAAAAGGCTGTATGTAAATAACACCACATTATTACCCCCTCCCCCAGCTTTCAACTGCAGTATTTTCTTCCTCTTATTTTCTAGAAGTCACGAATTCTTCAGGAACAGTTCAATTTATTAGAAATGGGATAGTCCCAGAGAAACTTATACTTGTATTGATGGTTTTCCTAGGATTTAGCTAGTAATCTTTCTATGCTATTATTTTTAAGTCAACAGTAAGAAAGAATATGATTATTGATTTTATGATGAAATAGCTAGCTAAAACAATTTTAAAAAAAAGCATGGACAATTTTAAGAGGAAATAATTCTTTCAAAAAGCACCTCTCACAATGCATATGAATTAAAGCTGTACATTTCCCTAAAAGATTCTACATGGCAAAACAAATTAATTACTGTACCCAAAAGGGCAAACTTCAAAACATGACAATTTCAAGCTATGCCAGTGATAAATCATTGTTAAGTTTAAACTAACTGTTCTAATCCACATTACTAATTTTTATAGAATCTGCGGGAAAAAAAAAAAAGCTAAGGGATAAGAGAAGAGTGAAAATTTCCATTATGTTCAACTTCTCCAGCAATATCTCTAGATAATTCCTATATTCATTTACTCTTTCTTCCTCTTTCAGGTTTGCAATTGAGATGGAGATCCTACTTCCAAAATGGGGATTCAATAAGTACAGTGCTCTTGATGCCAAAATAAAAAGATTTCAAAGAATATAGAGGCAAACCATGGGAAATTTCAAAACCATATATTTATATATAAATAAGATAAAATATAAGATAAAAATCTGCCATTTCAGTAAGCTGAAGCAGAAGGAAATTATACGAAATGATCACAAATAAGCAAGCCTCCTTTCCTCCCCTACAAAGACCCCCCTAAACACAGGCTAAAGTTGCTGATTGTCAGTCACCCTAGAAGCACAGTCTTAGCACTGATAGCTGCTCTTCTGCAGGTTTGAATGCTCAGTGGCTCTGCCAGCAACACAGCTTGCTTGCTCCAGCACCTCCACCAACTACTGAAGCTCCCTCCTATACTGGTAGAAAGGTACTGTGCACTTTCAAAGAGTCATGTAAGAGTAATTAAAAGGTTAAGAGAAAAACATGTACTTTGCATTTATGCTAGATACAGGGCAAGAACATAAGCAAATAACATTTTCCTCTTGAAGATGCAAAATATGCAAAAGCAACCCTGAGCATGTGATTATCAAGAGCTGTAAAATTAAGAGTGACAAGTTTAGTTTTTTAATGAATATAAAACATGCATTTTCATTCTTAAAAGTCAGAAGGCTTTAAGCTCATTCAAAAGGACAATAAACCATGTACCACTTTGAACATTCCAGAGACCCAGAAGGCATCATGACACAGAGGCAGAGGTTTCTTTGAAGTTCATCAGAGATAACTGCTTTTCTTTGTGGTATCATCACTCATCTACAATTTTCAATAATATTGTTTTCTCACAGTATAAATACAAACTTTACTAAAACCAAAGATTGATATCGATGCTTCCTAGCTAGTTTAACCCTTAAATATATGAAGATTAAGTTTCCGTCATGAGTTAACACAAGTTTTTGTTAAGAAAATTTACCTAAGTTACTGCAATATATTCCTTTCACACATATATATTTTTCTAATTATCAACAGAACACTCAATACAATCCTTACTAAAAGTCTTCATTCTAATTCTTAATAAGCAATTGAATACGGGAACATGTCAGTAAATAAACACTGAATGAAGTCCTGTACAGATGAAGATACTTGGCTTTAAATTTAAGGGTTTTTATACTTAAAGTCACAAATGTATCTATACAATGCCACAGTATCATGCTCTAAACATCCAGGATCCCAAATAAACCACCAGCAAACTGTCTCTCTTGATTTTGGTCAGAAGAAAATTTACATAGCCTTATAAAGTACAGAAGCACCATAACTGGACAATCTGGTTATTAATTTATTATTGAAGGTTAAAATTGAGAAAGAAGTACTGCTGAAAGAAATAGAACAAAACCATGATGCTAAACAATGATGCCAAACAATATGGTAACAGCAAAACCCAGGGAGGGATATAACAAAAGAAGCAGTGTGTGTGAAAGGCTATAAAAGAGATTCTTCCATTTAAATCAACTGCTCAGAGATCTGTAACAACATTTATTTAAAAAAATAGAAAAATGAAAGATGTTAGCAAATTATGCAAAGCTAATGGTAAGCAGCTTAAAGGAAGAAAGAAAAACATTGTGATAAAAGTAAAAATGTGACGAACTGTGGATTATTTTCTTTCCTCTTGCAAAGGAAATAGTTCAACTTGCACAGCATGAAGAAAGAGAAAGAAAACAACTCGCTGGATCAAACAGCAAACAAATTTTTTGCAGAATTGCTATATGAAGCATCCCTTTTATCATTCATTTTTAACTCCAGTTCCTTCTGAAAGCAGAGAAATTCATAAACAGGATTCCAGGATGCAGTGTTTATCTTCCTCTACCTTGCAGCATAAAAGACATCTACTTTTGTTACTTTGATTCCTATTGGTCTGCAGAACTAAATATACACAGATTAGTTTAAAAAAATAATATTGGGAGGAGAGAAATCTCACTTCCTAGGTATCCAAAAACCATCACAGATTGGAATATACGAAAATAATTTGACTCTCAACTGATCAATCATTCATTTTAAAAGCATAAAACTACTTTATCTAAGCTACAAATTTTCAGTCTTATAAATAGTTTAAAAAAATTTTCCAGTCTCAGCTTAATGGTGACATTCTAAAGACACATGTTCTTGACCAACTGGTTTTTGACTATTGAATTTTCAGCTTCACAACTAAATATTTCCTCCATAAAAGAAGGATTTTTAAATTTTTTTAAAGGAAAATTCATATGCAGAAACAATCATTTAAATCTAGGACTAAAAGCTCTAAAAATTGTACACTTGAAGTCAAGAAGTTGGCAAGTAATAAAAGTCTGATTATCTGTATCACATAAAATAAGTATTACTTGAATAAGCTCTTGTTCTAGCAGGTGAAAGATTTGCCTCAAGATTAACAATAGAGTATTACATTTCTATTCACAAGTTGAATTTTTAATTACTTCTCAAAGTTTTCTAGGAGAGTAGTTGTATGCAAGAAAAACACAGCACACCTATGAACCCACAGTTCTTGTCCTTTCTGTCTCATTTGTATTTGTTTTCCTCTTTGCTTCCTTAGCAATGTTTCTGATCAGTTTCTCAATGCAACAAATTCTCTCATGCAGTGATCTTTGTTCCTTGGCCCACCTCCCTTTCATCTTTTGGCACAATTTGTAATAAACTAGCCCCTGTAAGAATCATCCTTTAGATTAAAGCTTCCATATTAATATACTATGTGCATAAATGCGGGAAAGTCATAATCTCAGCCTGTCAGGAGACAGCACAGCATCAATAAACCCGTATTTTTGATTACATTTTCCCCTGTATCCATGAAATCTGCACCTCTTGTTGAAATGAACGCTTCATCTTTTCAGGAGATATGGACAAGTTCTCCTCACTTATTCCTTCACCTACATATTACACCAGTCACACAACATGAACTCTTCCCTTCAGTTTTACTTCAGTTATATATCCTCTAACAATCTTCATTTCTTCCATGTTTCAAAGGAACACACAAGTTAGCTGGTAAAAGAATGAATTTTCCCTAATGAAAGTATACTGTGAAGTGATCTAACAGTAAAACATGCAATCAGCTATGTAAGAAATATGATTCTAAGAAAACCTATGAAGGAAACACAACTTCTGAATTTTATCAATATTTAAATCCATGCACCATATTAATAATCTGCATTTTATAAAATACTGGTTATTAAATGAGTTACCACCTTTGGGAAATCTACAATTTTAAATTTGACCATTTGGTTGAAAACTGAATTACTAACACTTTCTAGGACAGTTCATATCTAGTCTTTGGATTGCATGCTTTGAGAACTCCAGATCCTGCTGAGACACTGCCTTTTTTTTTTTTTTGGTGTGTGTGTTTGTGTGTGTGTGTGTGTGTGTGTTCTGAGTTCCTCTCCCTATATTTTAAGGTAAATACTGAAATAGCAACCAGTACCATGATAAATATGATAAACAGCTCCTCCAAGAGAACATAACATCGTTCATGTTACATGCTAGTCTACACTTGTTACACACATGCACTAAGATCAATCTTGTACACAAAACAGATGAACCCTATGAGTCCAAAATAAAGTTCACAAAAGTAAAAAATTCCTAATGAATTACAATGTTGTTACTTAAGGATTCTACACCAAAGACTGTATTTATTGTTCAATCCTCAGCCCTGCAGAGAGCAATCACTATACTGCAAAAACAAGCAACACAGCAGAGACTGCAGAGGAACACTATAGACAGAGTGACCTTGGCATTTACACGGACGTCCCATTACTGAACACACATATAAATATACACACATACAGTTGAAACATTTTACATGATGGCAAGACAAAAATTACCGTGAGCAAACTGATTTCCCTTCAGACAGTAAGTTATGGGAAATTGCAGGAAAGACTTCACAATGAAAAGTTATTTTCAAGTTACTTTTACATATTAAAGCACCTTACTTCCATACATTTGTTTTCTGTTATAGAAAACCATTGTACATTTACAAGCAGGGTTGTACACAGTAGAAGAAAATTATATAGAAAGAGAATCTTTTACGACAGACTTTCAAAGTAATGACTATTAAGACAACTCAGTTTCTCTACCAGGTTCTGTTGCACAGAAAAAGTTTCTAGCACTGTCAGAAATCAAATGAAAAATGAGCATATCACCTACTTTTGAGGTCACGAAGTTTCCTCCACAGAAACTAAGTTTTCTGCTACAGCTTCCACCACGTCCAAGGTCATACATATACTGTGCACTGAATAGTTTCACAGTAATTATTTCAACATTGATTGTGTTTTGGGAAAGGACAGATAACTGAGATGATGGGGGAGGAACAAATGTGAAGCTAGAGTAGTTTTCCTGGTAACACAAGATCAGAACAAACAGCTTGCCTGTACACATGGAGCAAGAAAGACAATAGAAAGAAAATATAAACAGGTGAACTGACAAATCCAAAGAGTAAGAAAATGAATGCAGTATCATGCATAATAAAATGAGGAAGTGAGCCAGCAAAAAAACTACAGAAATGGAACCAGAAACAAAATCCTAATTAAGCTGAGCACAGCCAGGAAGACAAAGAAGGCACAAAAAACCCAAGACGGATTACACGTAATTTATTACTTAAACTAAGTCACAATGTTGCAAGTCAATAATATTCTTGGATGCTATATTCTTTTAACTTGCAGTGGTGACTTTTCATGCTGACTCCCACAGAGTATTGTTAGTGTTTTTAGCCTAGAAAACACTATGGTTAAAAGCCTGAATGGATATAGAATCACAGAATCATTTAGGTTGGAAACTACCTTTAAGATAGGATAGTCTGTATCTCAAAATGTTGAAGCACAATTTACGAATTCAAATGCAGCCCTTGTCATCACTCTGGACACATGCAAAGATGTGCTTTGAATTCTCACTTTAAAAACGTTTACTGTCTTTTCCAAAGGACTGCAATTTAGGAACTACCTTGTAATCTAGAATCAAAAGCTGGAGCAATACCCTAAACCAAATCACTGCAAGGTGCAATAGGACATAACCGTCCTCTTCACTACACATAGAAGTTTTGTCACATCCTTCTCATGTGCCAATTCAGTTGTAGCTAACATGAAACCTACAGATCAGGAAAGGGTTATCATTCCCTAATTTTGCCACATGGTCTGTTCCCACCCAAAGCACATGACATGGTACGATTTGATTTGATTTCCGCCTATATGTGAACTGGTTTTGGATCATCCTTATTCCCGTGATTAATGCAATCCACCTCCCAAGAAACAGTAATGTTTCATTTAAATGGTAAGATCCTAATAGGGAGCACAGAGCCCACAATATACTCGTGCATTTCTGTGAAGTATGCACACTTCCATAGAGTGTACATGTGCAAACAAAATTATGGTTCCTTTGCTTCTGCTCTTCACTGTGCAGAAAGAATTATATATCTGCTCCTCGACTTTAAATGCCATTGCAAGACACCATGTCTTTTAATGAATAAGAGAAGCAACAAATTAAATTATTTGTAGTTCACTGTGATTAAGGCAGTAAATTGCAAAGATAATGGTTGGTTTATTGAATCAAATTAGCATACATTCCATTGGCTTTCACAAGAAATTTAGGGTGCAGTTTCCTGATCAGTTTAAGCTGATCTATGGCTGCAGAGAGCAAAGGCAGTCTTGTCATTCCTCACCCTTGTGTTTTCACAGCTCTCACAGCAGTGACTGACAACTGCAAGGCAGCCTGGTACCACAATAATTTGATTTACCATGCAGTTCACATATGACAGTTGTTACACTATGAGGGAGGTGCAGAAAAGTACTGTTGAGGATGGTGCTGCTCTTTTGGCAGCAGACCTGACTTTGAACAACTTCAGCCAAGAGGGAAACAGCAAGAGCAGGGAAGAGTGGTATCACCAGCAGACAAAATACTTTTTCACCTACCCACTCTGCAAAGCAGCGTCAAAAATGCTGCCTCTAACTCCAGTGTAAAACTCACGTCCACAGACCTGAAGAAATAGGCACAATTTTCACATGCTGAAATGAGAAAAAAAAAGAAAAAAAAGTCTCTTAAATATCACCTTTTATAAAATATAGGCAGCACCAAATGAAATTAAAAGTATAAAATATATACAATGCTCAAAAGCAGGAAAAGCAAAAAAAAGCGTGCAATTCCATGCAACAGTTAATGAATGCAAAAGAAGTAAAAACTGTACCTCAAAACAACAGCTGTAGGCATAATTTTATGACATAACTAACTCTTATCCTCATGTTTTGACACAAGATTATGTTTAATCAGGATATCCTTTAAAAGAAAGTTGACAAACACATACTTGTGCTTATCATTTAACACAGGATTAGCTCAGCAGAAAACCTGACATACTCCCTGGTAGAATCCAATTCAACTGCTTATCTCCCCGGACAGGGTACAAAAAACAGATTAATTTTCCTAACTACAGACCAAATCAAATGAACAGCAATTTGACAACAGCTAGGAAAACTAGGAGATTGATTTATATTTTGCTATTTTCATGTTTCTGATTGTAAAAGATGATTTCCATTTCTGATTATATCAGACAGTAGTAGTAAACAAATTTGGTAAGTGAACAGCAAGCTCATAAGGAGAGATAACTTCACTCCTACTAGGCTATACTAAGTATTTTCCACAAGCACATAACTAAGAGTGGGTTAAAAACAGGTGTTCTTGAAGCAACTACAGGAAAAAGTAAGCTATGTAATTCTATGTAGAAAATACATTTAAAAAGGCTTCTGAGCCAGAAACCTTTGGATAATATTATGGAAGTGGTTGATGACTCTGCTTGAGCATCATCTTCCAGAATTCCAAAGTCCTGTTAACCCTGAAGATTTAATCTGGTAGTGGAGTGACTGAATTTAACTTGAAAATATAAATACAGCTGCTGTGCTTAGTGTTGTTCCTGGTTTTCCCCTCTTACTAACGCACAAGGAGGCTACTAACCTCAGTTATAAAAACCCATAGGTCTGTGTAAATATCTGCTCTGCTTTTGATAGTCAATAAAAAATTACAGTTCACACCATTCTGGTTTCTTTGAATTTCATCAGTTTAACTTGATGAAATGAGTCACATTTTCCTGATAACACAATAAGCTTAAATAAAGAGCCAGTATCTTTGCCATAAAACTGAAATTCTCACAGCTTTCTACAGAAATGTTCTGATCCAAATAAAAATGATTTCTCCATGTTCACTTTTACATATTCTTACCCTCACTAAACATAAGTTTTGGATCTAAATTAGTCTCAGCATTCCACAGAAATCAATTAATGCCTCTATTTCATTTCTGCATGAATGCAGCACGGAATCATAAATTTTTTTTATATTATTATTGAATGCCCTTGAAAATAAGAAGTAACAAGACAACTTATGAAAAATTTTGTTTTACTTTAGGTTTACTAGGGCAGTTTTAACCAACACCTATCTTAACAGCTTACATTTTGAACTAACAGTTTGGAGGTCATCCAATGAAATTTAATTCTCAGGAGGTATTGAGCATCTTCTAACAATAAAATAACACCCCCAAATCACCCCAAAACCCCAGGTCTTCCTGAAGTGTCATAGGCAGGACTTAGCATCTCGGAGCATACTCAAATTTGCAGTTATCACCAACCACCTGTATCTTCACTGAAATACATAAAAGGCTCTACTTCAGAAAATTTCTTAAAAAACACTCAACTGATTCACTTTTAATATGCCTGTAATCTTTGTTTCACTCTCTGAAAAGGAAGTTTATTAAGGAGATTCTACTTTGTGATGTTAAATTTCTACAGTTTAAGAACTACATATATTTCATCTGCATAATTTCTACCCAAAATAGAAAGAATGTCAACAGTAAGTTATCTTTATTACTATTTCAAGGCAGTACACCAACTGACTCTTTTTCTCTCCTTTCTCAACTGAAATAATAAAAATTTAATGAAAGTTTAAAACAAATACTTGGGGAAAGAGACTCATCATACTAGTTGTATGAAACCATAGGAATCATACATCCACATTAGATAGCAATGCTAAGCAATAAGAGAAAAAATTCTAGCAATAAGAGAAAAAAAAACCTGCATTCTCAAATAGAACAAAAGAAAAACAAAATTACATGTTCCTCCATAAGCATATTTGATAGACTAGTAAAACTCTCACTCCAGCAAGAACTTTCTTAATTTTCTCTTGAAATTTTGCAAAATGCAGTTTTAAAGCAAATGTGAAAAAAATGCTGACCATAACAAAACTAGTCATTACATTTTTTTAATTAAATTCTTAAAAAAGATACTTCTTAAGGCTATTCGCTTTTTGATTAATCAGCATTTATAAAAGACTGTTCTTGACAACATGTCTCCCCATAAAAGGTTCTACTATAACGATGTTAAAAGATGTCTGAAGGTTTTTTGAACCACAAGGAAAAAAGGAAGCCGTCTTAACTTTTGTATCAGAATACCTAGATAGTAAAAACAGCAAAGATTTTACATGTCACTCATATACAGGATGCAAGACTAAGTTAGTGTAATATCTACATCTTTGCATGAAGCTGGAAGTGCTGACTTCAGTGAGCATTACCATTTTCACCTACACATACTGTTGTGATAAAAAAAATAAACGTTAGGCATGCTTAGTTTCTTGGGACAGTTGAATCTCTCACCGTGGCTAAGCTTCCCGGACTTTGGATTTTGAAATATCAACAGGTGAAGAAAAAACACTGGCAATCACATATTCATTTAAAACGTAGTGAGAGAAGTTGGTAGTGCACATAACGAACTTGGGTTTATTACTTAGTTTCAAGTTGAGATAAAGTTGAGAAACTTTATCAAGACGTATGAGAGATAGTCAGCATACATCACACTATCCCAGCAAGGGGAGAACAATACTTCAGACTCATGAAAAATATTTTTATCTTCTGAGAACATGTTGTAGAAACTTCATCCCTGTAACAACTACTGCATAGTTAAGGCTTTCAGTAAGGTCTATAAAAATGCTTTACAAAAATAACCATTCTGATTATTGATTAACTCTGCAGAATAGATGTCAGTCAGTTTGCTTCCACATATCCACTTCCACCAGGCTCCAGCGACAAGGCAGACAGCAGCAGCTCCACGTTTTCTCTGCTACAGACAAGCACCCCCCAGACCTGGGGTATTAAACTTCAACTACCACGCGAAACCACAAATACCCAAAACAAGAAAATAAAGCCGTGCGCCGAAGGGGTTTTTCTGCCACCTTAACAGGGGCAACTCTGTAATGAAGTTTAAAAACCGGACAAGCGCAGGCCCCGAGCTGCGGCTGCCACCTCTGCCCCGCGGGGGGACGGCAGGGAGCGCGCCAGCCCGCGGAGCGGCGCT
Source organism: Grantiella picta (assembly GCA_013397955.1). Lineage (NCBI taxonomy): Eukaryota > Metazoa > Chordata > Aves > Passeriformes > Meliphagidae > Grantiella > Grantiella picta. The sequence continues at coordinate 455,093 of VZRM01001603.1, forward strand.
TCCCGGCGCTTCCCGGCGCTCCCCGGAGCATCCCGGGCCGCAGCCGGGCGCCGGGAGACATCCCCCGAGGGCCGGAAAACCGGCCACGGCCGCGAGCGAAACGCGGCTCCNCGGCGCAAAGCCGGGGCCCGGCCCGGGGGCGGAAAAAAAAAAAAAAAAAAAAAGAGAAAAAAAGGAAAAGGAAGAGAAAGGAAGCGAGACCCGCACGCCCTAAGTACCACAAAGTGCCCCGCGGCAGCGCCAGCTCCTCAGCTCCAGATCGACGACGGCCGCCGGCTTCCTCCTTCCACAAGTACCTGGCGAAGCAGCCCTCGGGAATATCCCCACCCCAAGCCCAGCCCCTCCGAAACCCGGCCCCTCTCGACACCCACCTTTCCCCTCGCTGCGCTCCCTCCGACTGGACCTCCCCCAGCCCCTCTCTCCCC
>VZRM01001603.1:455562-547585 GCA_013397955.1 Grantiella picta
GATCACAGCATCACGAAGGGTGCAAAACACTCCGAGAGCGTCGAGGCCAACTCGTGACCGAACACCACCTTGTCAACTAGACCGTGGCACTGCATGCTACGTCCACTCCTTCGTTAAACACCTCCAGGGACGGTGACTCTATTACCTCCCGGGGCAGCCCATTCCAAAGTTTATTCACTCCTTCTGTGAAAAACTTCCTCTTGTCCTCCCCTGACACAGCTTGAGGCCGCTTCCTCTTGTCCTGTCTCTGGTTGCCTGGAAGAAGAGACCGACCGCGGCCTGGCTACACCGTCCTTTCAGGGAGTTGGAGAGAGCAAAAAGGTCTCCCCTGAGCCTCCTTTACTGCAGGCTAAACACCCCCAGCCCCCTCCGCTGCTCCTCATCAGACTTGTGCTCCAAACCCTTCCCTTCCAACCCTGCTCCGTTTTCCTTCTCTGGATTCCCTCCAGCGCCTCAGTGTTTTCCTGCTCAGAACCGAAAGCAGGACTCGAGGTACAGCCTCACCAGTGCCCAGGACAAGGGGATGGTCGCTGCCCTGGTCCTCTTGTCCACACTATTGCTGCTGCAGGCCAAGACGACACTGTCGATTTTGACTGAACATGAGGCAGCACTGGGCACAGTGCTGCCTCATGTTCAGTCGTCTGTTGACCAGCACCCCCCGGTCGTTTTCTGCCGGGTAGCTTCCCATCCACTCCTCCCGCAGCCTGCAGCACTGCAAAGTCCGGGGGGAAGCCACAGGTCACGGGCCCCGCCATCCCGGGAGGGTCCCAGTGTTCTCCTTTCCGGTGAGTACCGCTGAGCACCCGGGCAGCCAGGACAGAGGGAGAAAGCCGGCCACTCCCCCTGTGCCTCCAGATGGGATTCAGGCGCCAGCCCTGAGCTGGATGCTGGTCGTGCGTCTCTCCATGCGGCACAGCCTCAGCACCGGCTGTTGCACTGTCAAAAAGTGGTCAGCCCCTGTCCGTGTTAGAGCTGGACATATGGGTTTGTAAATTCACTGAGCAGTGTGTTAAGGAAACATCCTTACCTGACCAGCAGCTGCTCTGGCCGTCACACTTGTACCACCTGGGCTGGGACCAAGGCCTCTTCACAGCAACACCCCCCACACTCACACAATCACACCAGACTTCCTCACCGACTCAACACCAGGTATCCCATAGCAGAGTTTCAGATGTCCACATCCTCTAGGTGCAACTAAACAACAAAATAACAGCTCGAGCTGGTGCCTCCTAGATCCGTAGGTGGGACAGTGGGCAGATGCCTGGTCCCCTGACTGGAAAGTAGGGCGGGGAGCTCCTGAGTGAAGCAGGACAAGGTATGGTGACACACACGTGGCTGCATGCGGGGTCAAGTGAGCCACGTCTGCACCCTGCTCCCTATAAAGTGGGTGTCCAATGGCAGGAGGTGCAGTGGAGATATCAGACAGAGACCTCTGCGTTTCATGTAACTGCAAGTAATTGTGTTCCTCTGGTTATGTCCTGTGTAGAGTGGACTTTAAGGATTTTCTTGAGCTACCTCCTTTTCTGGGCTATGTTGTTAAAGAAATGTGTAACCTCAATCAAATGGATGACAGTCACATGGCAATTCTTGACATTTTCAGTATCCTGTGAGTCTGATAGATTTCACTCCTAAGAATACAGGAGTATCTAGAAGTTTGCTTTTCTGTTTTCCCACAGACTACAAGAACAAGATAAGTCACCATGATCAAAGAAGTACTTTGGGGAGTAGTCATTTGAAAAAAAAAAGAATTTTAGTCATAACACAAGGTTCAAAAACAAAATTTTAGACATAACATCAGACTCAAAAATTACTTTATTTGAATCAGTTGTTATGAGGAAAGGGAGGTGAGAATATGCATGTATCTATTTCAGATATTCTAATATGAGAACATACATACACACGTATGAGACTATACTAATATTTTCAGTATTTCCAATGTGTTGGGATGTATTTTATATATGTTAGTAATTAAATTTTTATACATATATAAATCTAAAAATTAAGGAATTTTGAGTCCTTTGAAAGAGCTTTTCTTTAGAGGTCAGATTGTGAAAAATGACATACAGTTTCATCCCTCAGCACACATGTTTCTTGTTACAAGTTAAATATACAATGTAATTTAAAAATACTGTAAGGCTTCTCTTGTAATTGCTCTGTATACTATAAAAATAGAAATAAGTGTGTTTTGCCAGTAATCTAGACTGTGCTGCCATTGAAGAATGCTTTTAAATTAACTTTCAACTGCAATTCACAAAGCCAATAGAAAGTTTGATAGATTGTTATAATAGAAAAAGAAAGTAAATCCTTTGTGATAGGGCCTGTGAGCTGGTTGTTAACACAAGCAGGGAAAAACAGAAAGGAAGAAAACTTTGATCGTTCTCATCCTGGGAGGCAAGGAGTGAAGGGGAGGGGGAGAGAGAGATAAAGATAATGTGAGGGAAAACACTTCTAGGAAGCAAACTTGGGCTTTGGGAGTTATATTCCTACTTTGCCTGTGAGAATTTTAGTGGGTTTTTGTTTGTTTGGGGTTTGAGGGGTTTGGTTTTTTGTGGTTTTGTTTGTTTGCTTTTAATTGCTCCACTTGTTTTATTAATTAATTTCTTTTCTGCTTGCTCCCTGATTGGTTATGTCTGTTGCTTTCTCTCTTTTCCCCATTAATTTAAATCGTATTCCTCCTGATCTATGTCAAATTCATGTTTCATGCAACTTTAGGGAAGTCCATGGAGTGGTGCTGTCTATAAATTAGGTATGTGTGATTATGTTGAATGGATGTGCTGTTTCCAGCTGCCTCTTTTATAAGGACATATAAACTGAATTATGGTCTTGTTTACTTTAAAGAGGTATATAGCGTAATTTAATTAAATAGAACTTCAAGCAAGAACAGAGATCTGTACGCACAGATCCAATTATGGCATCAGGGCTTGGGTGCACAATATTTTGTCTGCTCAGCATAAAAATATGATTAGACAGATGCAATTAGTCAACCTGATTCATTTTAAACAAACAGTATTTATCTGTTTTTAGCAGCACAGTATCTCACTCAAAATTACTTGTCTTTGAGGTTATTCTATCAAGCTTAAAGAAACTAACACTGACTGTATTTTTCTCATTCGTATGTTGTTGATATTGTTGTTGTCCTTATTGCTAACACTTGCTTATACTATGAAAACAAAACAAAAAAAGTTACTTGTTTTTCCGTTTTGCAGTTGTAATTGTAATTTCAGTGGTTTTGAGTGTTTATGACATAAATTAGAAAATGGCAGCTAAGAGGTCTTCTAAGCAACTCCGTATTCAATGAGGACCTATTATCCATTTTATACTGCTCCTATTTACTCGGAATAATTTGATACATTGTTGTTTTTCAGGTAATTGTCCTATTAAAACTCCAGATCATTGTAACATGTTACATTTATGTAACTGGATACATTATGTTTCTGCGAATACTATGCAGTGCCACTTCTAGTAGGAACTCCTTTGTTTACTTTCCTGGAAAAAAAAACCTAAGCGATTTCTTAGCAGGGTAGTCATTGACTAGGTCATTTGACTTTGCTCCAGCCTGACAACGCAAGGCTTTCAACTAGAGACTGTGGTCAAGAAATAACAGTCCTGATTAAACCTGGCAACTCACTGCAATTTTACCAGCTCCTCAGCCATTCTGGTGCAAATAAATTGTAAGATTGTTCCACAAACTGGATTTAAAAAGGTAACTTCCTCCACGTTTTGGTTAGGATTAGTACAGCAGTGTAGCAGAGCAGACATCTGCAGAGAGCAGCCACGGACTTCCATGGTCCAACCCCTCTCTGGTTTACCATGCACTGTACAGGCTGGCAGCTCTTGGGTACGGTGTGGCTACTCCACTAAACTGCTCACTGCACTGAGAGTCAGAAATACATGCTGCATCTTTGACTCTATGGATCACTTCCAGCAAGAAACTAAAGCAGATGCTTTCTCTGACCAGAGCAGTTCCTTTAAGTGAACCACTCGAAGTGACGATTAGATATTGTGATTTACCATTCTGTATCTTCCACCAAGAGGTTTGATGCATTGCAGAAAACTGGTGCAGAATCTCAGCAGGATTTTACTGGCAGCAAAAAAAAAGGGAGAAATTGTTTTGCTAAGACAAAAAGCTGTGTTTATCAAAAGCCTGGGTTTAGTTCAGGCTAAATCACTGTGTGTCCATGGTTCGGCAGCAGATTTTTCTTTTTTTCCTGAGAGATAAACTCGGGAGATTTTTGTTCAGCTGGTAAATGTGAGAATGTATTAAAATACGTGTGCTCTTGCTATAGCAATACATTAAGTTACCATTAAAAATTCAGCTACACTGTTTCATTATAAAGTCTGTAATATCCACACATGGGGAAAATATTTTTTTACTTAGGACTCAGCTACCATTTGACACTCTGTTTTATCTTCTGATTTCAATGCAGAATCATTCTAATATCACAGAAAACCTAAATAGCATTTATTGGCAAATGGCAACAAATTACTGTATGTCTGTCTCATGGAATGCACTAACTAAATTATTAGTGATAGAAGCAACATAGCTAACTTGTTAACTATAGACCAATCAATTTAGTCCAGAGCTGCCAAGATCTTTGGATGCTTCAGAATGTGTCAAAAGATCAGGCGAGAACAATATAAGGTTTTGGCAGAGTTCAGGTTTCAAGAGACTTGAAATTGTGTGGGACATTTGGGAATGGCAGAAATTGAAAGATATTATAATTTGCTGTTTATTTTAAATTTTAAATTGTTACCAGACCTTATAGTAAACACGGATGAAAAATCTAGTAAACTAGGGATGTAAAATTATGCTCCACAATCAGTATTTGTGCATAGAATCGGCAGAATCTGTAAAGTTGTGAACATACAGCCCCCACCCCCAGTGAGGTAAATACATTTTGTTTTTAAAATAAATATTTGGCATTGGTCAGCTCAGAGAAAACCCAGAATATCACCCCAAATCCATGTTTAAGCTCAAAGGTAGCCATTTGAATCACAGAGCAGAAGATCAGGAGACAAAAGACAGGCAAGGAGTACTTGCTGTTTCAACTCTCAGGTTAACCATTTCTCAATGCTGGTAAGACAGTACCAAACACTTGCTGTTGTTTCTGGCCATTTTGAGACACTCTTTGTCCTTGAGAAAAAGAAAGCAGAAAGATTTAATGGGAGTATATGCAGTGAGTATGGCAGCAAAGATCTAATTCTTAGTCCTTTTCGTTGCCCTTCTCCCAGGATCCAGTCAGTACGAATCTTGGGTAGGTATGTAATGCATCACTATTGAGGTGGCTCTTTTGAGGGTACATAAAAAATTTTGGTATGTTCTCAGTCTAATTCATAATACATGCTTGTAGATGGTCAGGGGAAATTTCATCTTGTTTCCCATTGCATTTTTATTATGCTGAATTGAGTTACTCACTGCTACCATTTACAAACATTTTAGATGTTCCTGGATGTGGCAGATGGGAGAAACATTTAAGGACTCTTATTAAGGAGGGCTTCCAGAGGCAGAAGTTACAGTCCAATTTGTAAGGGCAAATGGGACTGTTTTAGTAAGCCAAGTCTCATTCTATCTTGGGAAGGTCAGGTAGCAGGAAGAAGAGTCTGTTTCCCAAAAGAAGGTTTGAGGAGACCAGCCACAACGGAGGCCAGACTGTGACGTCAGCAACAGAGGGTTGTCCCCTGGCCCCAGAGGCAGGTGAATCCAAACAATGACTCAGGCAGGGGCAAGTGCACCTACGATGTAGCTAAGTGGAGACCAAAGGCCTAGGCATGAAGTTACATGGAGTCTCCAGTCAGAAGGTGTTGGTGGAGGTTCTGGGAGAGGCTTGTCGGGGCAATCAAAACCTATTTGTCATCAAGGCTCCTGACAGGGGCATACAGGGTGTGGGTTCTCCTGTTGACTGTGTATTTCAAAGGCAGAAAGAAGATGGGATATCAAGATGAAGAGAAGCCAGAAGAAAGGTTTTCATCTTCACTGGTGGTAAAGGGCTGTTTGGAAGAAAAATAGTTGTCAGAACTTCCTTTGGCCAGAATGTCTGTTGGAAAAGCAGACATCACTTTTGGATGGAGAAACATTCCTACTTTTTTTCCCCTGATGGGATGCAGAGTAGTGATAGCATGTCTTCTATTGAAAGAGATTCTGCCCCATGCCTTCTGGATAACATCAAAGCACTCTGTCTCATGTTTTTCCCACTCCATTTTTTTCCCAGATGGAAGTGGCTTGAATATATGATTTGTTTTGTATTTTAGCAGTACTTACAGTTATGATGTTGCTAATATAGCTAATGAAAATATCTTCATGATGTAATAATTTTGGTAATGAAACTCTGAATGCTGGAGATCATTTGGCCTAGGGTTTCTCAGTTGACTTGGCTGTTGACTAAAGAGAAATGTGTTTTTTTAATCTTGCCTATTTTAATCATCTACTTTTCAAGACAGACTAATTCATTGCACTTACATCTTGACATTCTGTGACATGGATTTCTGGTACAGCTTCTGTTCTGTAAAACTCTCTTCTTGTAAAACTCTTCAAGTTTTCTCAATTTATCTTCAACTGAGGCTACTGCTGTGCCTAATAATGCAGAAAAGATCACATCTTTTCCATAAAGAAGCCTTCGTACTTCATTGTGTGAACAGCACCACATGTGTATAATAGGTTCGTTATCTGCTTCATGTGCCTTCCCATCACAGCTTGACATAAGACCTGTAATAAATTTGTTAGCACCTCCAGGTGCCTTTCTTTTACAGCCTGACATAACAATACCCTCCAGTGGTAAGCTTTGTTTGTTTGTTTATAACATATTTGGTAGTGTCAGGGAAACAGCAGAGCTTCCAAGACGGCCATTAGCTGATAACTGTTATAGTGATATATCATTATCACACAGCACCTTCTTTTCTCCCTTAAGAATTTTCTTTATGTTCTTCCAGTATTGTAGATGAGTTTAAAGTAGCAAGTTTCATTAGTGGACCAAATTTCCCATCAGTGCATGGCCCTAACAAATCAAAGCAGATCTTTATTTTACATCTCTAGCATACTTATTTACATTCTTTTTCTATTTGCAATATCCAAAGAATCTCTTTTTTGGTAGGTAACTGCCAATTTCAATTTTCTTAGTATCCATATTTAATTTGGAAGAGTATCATGTTAACAACTTCTTTCTCCTACATCTCTGTCGTTAGTTAGTTGTCCCTTAGGATGCTCCAGTGTGATGTTAGAGTTCATTCCCATACTATATTTATCAAATCACTATTTCCAACTCCACAGATGTTGTTTCACAAACAGATACAGAAGCACTATCTCACATGAACTTTGTAAATAACTAAGTGTACCAGCATACATGACTGGGTGAGGAGTTTTAGCCAGGGAAACAACAGTCATATGTTTGATTTCTGGACATCTGGAATAAGGATAATTTGTAATTGTGCAGTGTTACTTGTTAAAGCAGTATGTATTGGTCGACTACAATTAACAATTCTATTCCATAACTCTTTGGAATGACTTGGTACCAAAGTGTTCATGGAGTTGCAGAGTTTGAACTCAAGTTTGCTCATGCATTTTGGTCATGTATGGTCACAAACAGGTCACCGTTGGCATATGGGCAATTTCTGAGACTCATTGCATTAAGATTAAACTCTCTACTTGCAGTTCTGTGGGTCTAAATAATATTTAGCTTCTAGACTAAGCCATTTAATGCAAGAATTCTTAGGCTCTAGCATAGTGGCTGTTTGTGTCTTTTGTCAGGTCACCGTCTAAATACCTAGAGAAGTGCTGAAGGACTGAGACCAAAACTGGTAATTTTGTGCTTGTTCTTAAGCGTCTTCCATTGGAAGAGCTTTTAATTGCTGCAGGTAACAGTTTGTATCCTAGACTTAAACCTAGGCTTTCTTTTCTGCACCGTATTTTTCATAGACTCTCCTGAATGACCTTTTGATAAGCTCTGTCCTCTCTGCTCAGGGAGCCTTCCATATTCCTGGCAGACTTATAAGGCTACATCTGCCTGTGTGAAGATGTATTTCCATTCATAGCTCTTTTCTGCTTTTTTTAAACTGTCAGTGGAAAAAGAAAATTGTAAAATGAATGTAAGAAGTGGAGCTCTTTTGCCTTTTAGGATGAATTAGAAAATAATATTAAAAGGGTGCCCTTAGTTTTATTTAAGAAGACTGCTTCTGTCAGCTCAGATTAGTCCCATCTTACAAACACTTGACCTAGCAGAGCTAAAGAAAAGAATAATCTGGTAGAGGATGGGGTGAGTGGGGGGAATAAGAACTTATCAAGAGAGATTTGGCATAGCTTTTAGTAGAATGCTTTTCCACTCTCTTTTTTCTTTCTTAATGACTCCTTTTTCTCCCATAGTTCTAAGGAATGACAAATCAACCATGTGTATGACTGTACTTGAACAGAGGTGGGAGAAATGCTCATTTGAGTAAGGTGTGTATCTCTGATAATGCTATCAAAAGGTGGTCAAAATTTGTCAAAATCATAATTTGTACAAGAGTTACAGCAGCTCTATTAATGACTGCATTGTTGGTCTGCTTTTTAATGTACCCAGCCTCTTGCTTCTCTTTGGGTTGCCCATTCTTCAGGGCAGAGCTAGTCATGCACTCTGTGTTTGCTCGACAGCTGGCCCTACACAACTCAGCCTTTAGTATATTACAGATAAGCAGCAAGAGAGAATGGGATAGGATAGGATAGGATAGGATAGGATAGGATAGGATAGGATAGGATAGGATAGGATAGGATAGGATAGGATAGGATAGGATAGGATAGGATAGGATAGGATAGGATAGGATAGGATAGGATAGGATAGGATAGGATAGGATAGGATAGGGTAGGACAGGACAGGACAGGACAGGACAGGATATTTTCTTTGGAAGGAACTTACAAAGATCATCCTGTCCAACTGCCTGGCCCCTTCAAGGTTAACCAAATGTTGAAGAATTTTGTTAAGGGCATTGTCCAAATGCCTCTTGCATGGGGAATTGACCACTTCTCTGGGAAGCCTGTTTCAGTGTTTGACTGGATAAGATAGGCTAGTGAAACAATCCACCATTCCCCTCGCAGGTTTTTACTTTTTCTACTTTAGGAGAACTGTCTGAAAACTGAGAAACTTTGTCAAGCAGTTGCAGTACGCAGTCTCTTTATATGTTTCTCGTAGCATTTTTTTGTGTTCCTCCTTCTGGACAGCTCAGAGGAGGAATTCCTGGTAGCATTTAATCCTCATTGTTTTCAAGTGCAAATATCTTTTGACCATAGTATGAAGACTTCCTATTCAGAGGATGTGCCTCATTTCCGTCATAATATATTGGGATACCAAGAGCCCTTTACAGTCTGAAGGAATAAAAAAATGTAGTATAAAAGAGTGGCCTACTTTTTTTCCTATAAATAGAACCTAAATTTATATAATGCACTAGATGTCAACCTTTTTAGTCTGACTTAAGGTAAGGGCAGTGCTTTCAGAACCAGAACCCAATTCTGCAAGACTTTTGCCCTGAGATACAAGGATTTAATTCAGGTTCTATGACATACTGGATCAAAGTTACAAAGAGTTAGTTTCTAAGCTGGGGATACTGGGCTAAATCATTAAGGGTGTTTCTATTCCTACCTCTGGTTTCAAACTGTGTTTTCAGAACTTGTCTAAAATAAGATGTGGTCAGTCATATCAGTAGCAATGATGGATTTCCCTCTTTTTGAGAAGGCTTGAAGGGGCATTGTGCCAGAAACAAGTCAATTAATCATAAATTTTCCTTGTATTATTATCGTAAAAGTGACTAAGAAGTACTTGGCAGCAGTGGGCAGGGACGGTGGTTAAAGCCAAGGTAGCACACGGTTGTATATTAAGAGAGACAGAGAGAAAAGGTTTTTCTTATTTTCTCATGTTCACGAAGGGAACACCTGAAAATGCCTCTTGAAAAACTCCAGCCAGAGGAGTTTAAAGAAATTACTTAAGAGCTTTCTTAACAATAGTACTATTTTGAGGAGTATTAAATACTAATACATGGGGGTGTGAGAGAATCCTTATGGTTGTAATTTACTCAGCTCATATTTGTGAGTATTTTAAAATTTAAATTCAATACTGAAGTCCACATATTCAGACCTTTGTGCATGCAAGAATAGTCATATGTATGTTCAGGGCAAACCCCACAAACCTGGAGCAGATTCACTGTTCATCTGAAGTCAGTTATTTCCTGTTGCCTGGCCATTCATTTAAATCCCCAGTCGAGTTATGTGCACACATGCTCACAAAAAACAACCAACCAACCAACCAACCAACTGTGTTTAAAAGTTAATGTTTTCAAACCAGGCACTCTTAACATGAAGTCCAGTCTTCCAAATGGTCGGCCAGTGTTACTGAACTCAGTGGGACCTCCAGCACATGTTACATGAACAGGGCTGAACACCTAGCTGGCCGGTTTCTCTACCTATGAAATTGTGTCCTTTCAAGACAGTTGGAGTGTCACAGTTGTCTCTGCATCACCTCTCTCCAGAAGACTTCAGAACAAAGTCAGACCTTATCTGTAGGAAGCACCCTTGATAATTCTTGTTAGCATAACCTTGAGTGAGTACAAATCCAGAGTGTGCCATCACAAATGGTTACTTTTTCTGCCTAACTTTTGCCAAGTTCCCAGAAGGGAGCTGGACCAGACTCAGTGGTTCCTTGGGGCAGAGCACTCTAGATGGGCATACCTGTCGCTGCCAGAGGCATGCACAAAAAAACTGCTCAGGGTGTTTTCAACGCTAGTACAGATTTGGAGTTCTTTTAAAGACTTTGTAAGAATGCTGTGAATAAAACTCTTGGAGGTCAGTTATCTGTATGAAATGTGATAGGACATTCAAACCTCCTGCTGCTTTGGCAGAATTGCTCTGCATTGATCTCCAGCATGACACTGAGGGCATGGTCATACCCTATGAAAGTCATGCTGGTTGAAAGATGGAAGTGAGGGAACTTCTGTCTCACAACTTCCCTCCAGTGAACCCATTTTCTTTCCATTCAATATCAAGCTGCACGTCTGTATCTCATATGCAAAGAGATGTTAAGACAGAAACTGAGGTTTCATCTGGGCAGCAGATCTGGGCAGCTCAGAAACTAACACCTCTGTAACGGATCTGGAGGTTCAAAGCCTAATCTGGGCTCCAAGGCACAAGCTTTAAATATGGTAGCATTTGGAGTCAAAAGTTGGTGAGGGTGTCATAGCAACTGGGGAGGAATGCTACTAAACCTCGAAATGTTGAAATACAAGCTAAGCATGAGGAAATATTAATTTTGTGAAGGTCTGAAGTGTATTTCACCTACTCAAGTAACAGGAAGTTCACCTTGAAAGCCCTGCAAAACAGTAAACCATGAACAGATGTACTGCATTATACTACCTCCTTTACAGATATCAGAATTACAAGATAAATGCCATAGAAAGTAAGTTGTAAAATGGAAGAGTCTTATCCTGGTTATACAGCACAACACTGGAGGGTGCACACTTTTAGGCTCTGAAGTATTTCTCAGGTAGCTGGAGACATATTCAAGCTCTACTATGGTCTTTAATAGTGCAGTGCATGTGGGCACATGCCAATGGAAACCTGGCTTCAGCTGATTTCTGTAAACACTTGTACAAGACAGCAGCAGCAGTCCTGATGACTATTAGTAATAATTAAACACATTTTGTTGAATGAACATGTTATTTGAAGCTGCAAGCCTTCTTTTAAACCTTTGGAAACTTGAAGAAAGTTGCAGGGACAGGAACACTAGAGGGCTCACAAGGTGTTTAAAGAATGTACAATTTCTTCTGCATAAACAGCACCCATAATCTCATGCTTCAGACTGCATTAAAATAAGATAAATTTATTAAAAGCCTCCATGGTTCAAAGTTGTACAAACAATTTGTGGTAGAAATAAGAGTGCCTCATTTTCAAAAGAACTGGGAAATGGAAACAGTGCGTTTTGTGCTTGGCTCATGTGATCTGCCCCTGTCTGCAGCTAGCCTTAGCATATCAAATGAAGGAGGAATGTAGTAGAAGGAGATTGTTAATTAATCTCCATGTTTACATTGGCCCTTCACATCTCTGTATACGCAAGTATGCGACTGTACAAAGGAGAGGCTGCACCTTTGTTGATATGTTATGTGGTGAGATTTTGCTTTTTTTGTCAACCTAGCCTTTATGCTAGTTGTACTCACTTGTAATTTATTACAGACTTATTAAAAAGCTTCACTTTGAAGAAGGTAATTACTTTATTCCAGCTTCTTTTTTTGTGTTCTGTGGGCTCGTCTTTCTTAAAAACAAAACTTTTAAGATCTGCATCAGTTAAATATCAAAGAAATAAGAAATTACATGTGGACACTTGGCTTATTCACAAATTTTCCTAGCCATCTGCATTTAGTTGTGCAGATGTTACAACCAGTGTTCCTCATATATCAACTTATTTTGAGATATGTTACTATGAAGACTATAGGATAGCTATTCCTTCTACATATTTTCCTTGGTTTTCTGTATATTACATACATATGCTAAAGCATACAGAATCCACAAAGTGAATACAGCGTGTTGTCCTCACCACTGCTGCTACATGGAAACATAGTCAAAACAGGAATAGCCTGATCATGAGATTGTTTGTTATTTCAGTGTGATCAACTGTGAGCTGCCATAAATGATGTAGATTAAGGAATCGGGAAAGATTTCTTACCCACATAGCTGAATATAGCTCAATTAAATGTAGCTGTACTGGCAAAAAAATTAAATATCCTTTTGCCACTATACAAAACTAGGTAACAGAGACTAACAAAAGGTTTATCACTGAAATGTCTTGCTTGCAAGCCAGAGAAGAAGCTTACTTTTAGTTGCATCAATATAGGCCTGAATTGCTTTTACAAAGAGAACCACAGCATACTGCTTTATAAAAAACTTTTCAGCTGTGGTCTGATTTCAGCTGCTTTACCTTCACACTGTGATATTACAGTAAAACTCTGCAGAATTGTTGGCATAAGACTGGTAATAAAGCCCTGCTGAATCCTGTTCACTATCACAAAATATGCTCAGGAAAAAAACAAGTTAACTCTTTCTGAAGAACTTGTGTCACTAGCAGAAAATTGTGGAAGAGGTCTGTAAACACCCTGTATCAATCACCTGAGGAGAAAGGAAATGCAGGGTTATAAAAAGGAAGGAGCCACATTATTTGCTCTCTTTGAGAATTTTTGGCATCCCAATGTGGATGTACAGAAGGCAATTGCTTAGAATAAAGCAATTCAGCTTCCAGTGAGCTGGGAGGAATAATGCTGCACTAAAAGAAGTTTAGGGTAATTATAATGGTTTTCGCTTTCCTTTTTGAAGAGAAAGCAATGAAGCCAGCATGGCTTTGCTTAGAAGCTGATGGTGCTTGGCAAATTTGGTGGCCTTCTTCCATGGAGTTACAGCAGTTATGGATGAAGGAAGAGGGATTGACATCATCTACCTTGGACTTGTGCAGAGCACTTTACACACTTTCTTAGAGACATTCTTGTCTCCAAGCTGGAGAAACATGGAGTTGATGGATGTAACACTCAGTGGATAAGGAATTGGCTGGATGGTTGCATTCAAAGAGTTGTGATCACTGGCTCAGTGGCCAAGTGGAGACATGATGAATAGTGTTCCTCCAGGATTGGCACTGATGTCTTTGTTAGTGACACAGCCAGTGCCCCCTCAGCAAGTTTGCTGATGATGCCAAGCCATGTGGTACAGTTAACCTACTGGAGAGAATGGGATGACATCCAGCAGGACCCGGACAGACTTGAGAGAGGACACTGTGAAAATGTCATAAAGTTCAACAAAGCCAAGTGCAAGGTTCTGTATCTGGGTTGGGGCAATCCCAAGCACCAACACAGACTGGACTGTGAATGGATTGAAAACTGTCCTGAGGAGAAGGACTTGGGGTAGATGAGAGGCTGGACATGACCCAGCAATGTGTGCTGGCAGTCTGTGAAGCCAACTGTGTCCTGGGCTGCAGCCAAAGCAGTGTGGCCAGCAGGGTCAAGGGAGGGGATTCTGCCCCTCTGCTCTGCTCTGGTGAGACCCCACCTGGAACTCTGCACCCATCTCTGGGTCTTCAGCATAAGGGCATTGACCTGTTGGAGAGAGTCCAGAGGAGAACCATGACAGTGAGCCAGGGGCTGGAGCTCCTCTCCTAAAACAACAGACTGAGAGGGTTGGGGCTGTTCAGCTTGGAGATGAGAAAGCTCCAGGGGGAACTTACAGCACATTCCAGTACCTAAAGGTGCCTACAAAAGGGCTGGAGAGATACTTTTTACAAGCACATATGGTGACAGGACAACACTGAATGGCTTCAAGTAGAAAGAGGGTAAGCTTAGGTTAGACACTAGAAAGAAATTCTTTACTGTGAGGGTGGAAAGTTGCTGGAACAGAGAAACTGTGGATGCCCCTTTCCTGGAAGTGCTCAAATCCAGTTTGGATGGGGCTGTGAGCAGTCGCATCTACTAGAAAGTGTCCCTGCCCATAGCAGGGATGTTGGAACTAGATGGTGTTTAAGGTTCCTTCCAACCCAAACAATGCCGTGATTCCATGTGTCTAGAAATACTAAGAAAACTTGCGATACAGCTTGTTCATGCATGTGGGACTGAGGTGTTCTGAAGGGTTTAGGTGTGAACCAGAGGGTTTCAGTTTTCTGGGATTCTTGCAAGCAGCTTCTTTCCACCAGAAGTCGGAAACAGAGGAGCTTGGACATGGCAAAACACAATGGACAGAGAGCTCAATTTCAGAATCGAAATCTCAGTATCAAATTATGCAAAAACTAAACTGTAGCTTGGGGAGAATGTACAGAAACCTGAAGTCGAAGAGGTCCCAGATTAGAACCTGGAAGGTGATGCTGACTGAGGATTCAGGAGTGCAATGCTTTACCAGCAAAGTGGTGAATGGCTGATTGGGGGTGCTGCCAAATACTATCACAGGCTATAATTGTCAAGTCCCAGCTCACAGCTAGATCCCTGTGGTCAGACATTTGGGTCTGCACAGTGTCTGATGAAAATAACTGCATAGACCAAGGCAGCTTTTTCTTATTATAATATGCTCTGAAGCCAGTGGATACAGATTCTCTGGCTTAATGAGAAGTAATATTTTATAATCTTGTGGTGTCAGGTAACAAAGAAAACTCTTTTATCAGCTTCTTCTAGGCCTGAGGGTTTGTCGTATTTTGTCACCTTGTTTTAGATTAGTTTTAACACACATTATGTCTGTTTGTAGACTGATTTTTTCAATCTAATCACACACAGAATCCACAGTTTTGTATTGTCCTTATGTATAAGGTTTTGGTTTTATTTTAATAAGCCTAATTACTAATTTTTTTGTGATTTTTTTTGCCTCAGTCCTGATCCTGTGTATTTGAAAATACATATCTTTTATTTCCATGCTCTAATAAATATTTGTTCACCAAGAATGCTCATAAACCTAAGTCATTTCTCCAAGCAAGCACCACAGCTTTCTTCACTTGCAGTGCTTCCCTGTGACTTATTATGAACTCACTTCCTTTATCAAAAATAAATTATGTTGTTTATTTTTGACACAGTCCTGCTGGTATTTGATATTATTTCACTCTGGTAGGGCTGCTCTTATGTTTATTTTTAAAAAAAGAGTTTCTTAATTTGTTTTGAATTCCTCTTCTCCTGAATTTTTAATTGGTAATTTTTCAAGTGGCTTGGCTTATGTCCTTGTTTTGGAAAGTTTTATTTCTTTATTTTATTCAGGGTTTGCTTGTTTTGTTTGTGGGTTTGTTGCTTTGGTGTTTTTTCATTTTTCGTTTTTATTACTTTTTTTAAAATAATGTGCAGATAAGTACTACAGACAGCTTAGGACATATTCTAACAATTTTTCTTTGACCTGTTCATTAGAATACCACATAGCTCAGAAGATAGTAATTCTGATTGCTGGCACATTTCCTGTCTTTTCCCTTTGATCTATGAAATAACTGCTCTGTAAGATGGCCTCTCGGGCAATTCTGTGTAAGGAAAATGTGCCTTTCCCCAGAGAGGTTTCTGCATGGATCAGAAGGCTGAAGCTCTTGGCCTCGCCAGTGGAAGTGTTCACAGCTTGAATTTTCTCTGGAACTGTGGCTGGAAGAGTTGACAGCTGTGTGGATGTGTTGTAGCAGGAAACATTTGGCTGATCAAGCAGTGCTTTGCCCATCACTAGGGAGAAATTCATCTAGTATTAACAAAGACATCTCTTAGTTTAGAAACCCCAACTCCTGGTGAACCATTCTTCACCTTCTGCAAGGGTGCTGCATGGTCCTGCAAATGGCTGTGGGCACTGCACACGCAGCTTTATCTGTGTGTGCGTCTATGTGGAGCGGGCTGTTTCTCTTTGTAGTAACTTGTTCTCACTTTCTTCTAGGAAAAAATGAAACTGGTAGAGGCACTGTTTCCAGACTGCCAGATGCCCTACCTCACTAAGGTAATTAGCTTTATTTGCTCAGCTTTGCATGCTCAGAATAAAAGTAGGCAATTTATTTAAGTGACAAATGTCAGGATAAGTCCTACACTGACCTGTACTTTGCCAAATGCAGATACTAATTGAGTCACTGGTTGATTTACACAACAATGGGATTGCATAGGATGTCTTTTCAGCATGGAGTATTGCTCAAAATATTTATAGTGTGAGCAGGAACAAAACATATGTTGATACATAAAAATAAGAAAAATCTAATACTCAGAATCTGCAGGAGTGCTGCAAAGGAATGATTCCACTTGGACGAAAAAGGTAAGTGTTTTGAGATCGACTAGTTTACTGATCCTACGGACTTTACTTTTTTACTTAGATATATTTTTATTCTCATTCTCATGATTTGGAAGACCAAGTTTAAGAAAAACACAAACACACAAGTATGTATTTTTTAAGAATGTATTTGTTTAAAACAAAGACACACACATATATAATGCACAGCACCAAGCAAAAGTTCATCTTTCTCCTCACTGAGTTTGATGACATGTCAAGTTTGCGGTGGACTTTGTCCTGCACAATTTTGAGTTTCACTTTCAATTAGGAGCTGTAAACAACTTTCAGGACTGGATCTTAAAAGGGCTGATTGGTTTGGTGGGTAGCAAAGAGGTTTCCTTTTACAATATCTATTTGAAGCAGTATAAGCAGCAGAAAACTCCATTAATCTAATGGTTACCTGATCCCTGCTGTTTTGTGTAGAGAGATAAGGCTTTGAAAAAATGTTTCAGTTGAGCCAAGACACACAGAATGAAAGTCTTAGCAACAGCATCTTCAGGGGAAAGGTAGAAAGTACCTGCATTCTGCTATTTGTACAGTGGGTCTGGTATTATCAGTGCAAACCTGCAGAAGTACAAGGAAACAAGAGAAAGACCAAAATGACAAAGACTGGGTTACTGTAGGAACAAAGCCTTTAGCGACAAGTATTCTCATTCATGGATGACTGACTTAGAATTGTTCTGAGTTACTATGAACATTTCTGTTTAGTGAGTGCTTTGGTATTGAGTGTTAAATTGTAAAGGATCAATCTCCCCTCTGCTGCTTAAGTTTTAAGAGCTACATGGGAAAATTCCAGCCCACTTGATGTCTGTGGCAAGTTGTTCAGTCACAGACTGCAGCATAATCCTTACATGTCTGTTTTCACTGGATATTAATTCAAGTGACTGGCACACAGGCAGAGACAGGCAGTAGTAGACAGATTGTGAAGTTGCTGAATTGTTGTATTTATCTCTGTGTATTGCTTCAATGAACAGGACCATGTTTCATGGTTCATAGAGATGCCTTACTCCGACACGATGCATGAATGGTACTTTCCTAGGTAATTGTAGAGGCTGTGTGGGACAGGGCTGTGTCTGTCACTTAGGAAACATGGAGAAGCAGGTGGTAAACAAGTTCAGTGAGCAGCTTGACTGTCTGAACAAGATGTGCTATGTCTTTAATTTATATTCCCAACAGAGTAAGGACCAAAAGTTCCAGCAACATTTAGAAAGTGAAATGGAACATGGACGGTGAGCAGCTCAGAAATAAGGATCTGTGGTTAAGCTTTGCCTGCAGTTTTTTGCAACCCTGTTGGCAGGAAGTCATGTCAGCTAATGTGCAACTACTGCAGTACGAGGCCCAGTATGTTGAAGGTAAACTGTGTAGGTTCAGCAGTTGCTGTGCAAGCAGGAAAGTGGAAGTCCCTCCCTCCTTTACAGAAAACATGAGGCAGGTAATTTCACATTGGAACCCTCTCAACCATCCAAGCTCACAAAACAGAAATTACAGTTGTTAATGAATATTTGAACACGTTTGAAAGTTGAGATAATTTAAGTTATTTCTTATCAGAGAGAAATTATCCCAAGGAAGATTTTAAAATAAATCATCAGTGTTTGAATGCAGGTAATTGAGAACAGCTGTTAGAAACACCCACTTTTAGGTGACAGCTGCCTTTACCCCTCAGCACAATGCATGTAGTTTGACTTTTTGTTGGTGTTTCAGTGGAAACCAACCTATTTGTATACCTCTACAAGCAGTGCATATTCTTTGCTTTCTCTTGCCCTTTTTTGCTTGCTCAGTCAGGTGCTCATGGCAACGACCCCAGATCCTGCTGCCACCTGAACATGTGGAGGTGCCCATGTGTCCAGCCACAGACCCATGCCATGTGTGGCAATGAAGGGAGAGAATTCCTCCTTACACTAAAGGCAAGGTTGATGAGAGGACAAGTGTCTGAGTTCAGAAGGCCTTTGGTTTCAAATTAGATTGTTTTGACTGATTATGCAAGACTCCTCAACCCATTGTCTGTGAACACCTGCAGTAACAACTCTGCTATAGATGAGATACCCAGGCAGTTATGGATGATGACTCCTATGGCAGGCATGCTTCAAGAGACCGGAAAAGCAGGTCTCCTATCCAGAGGCCTCTTAAAGGGCCATTTCAGGGGCTCCCTTCTTTTCTGAAACACCATAATGAGATTGTCTGTGTGGGGTTTTTTAAAAAATGTGACAGAGTAATGCTTTGATTCAATGCATGATCTGTGTGGCAATAAATCTCTCCAACTACCATTAATATTTTTTTTCATCAGAAGGGCAGTGGTGTGGCAGACAGGAGCAATTTCACTATTAGTTTCCTCTTCGAAAAAACTTTTCATTTGGAACATGCCCCATGGTAAGTGATTGCCAGCAGAATCACAGTCTGAAGTGTCTTTGCTGAACCTTTTTTCAAAGTCTTGTCTTCACTGCAAACCACTCAGCCTTTTTTAACCCTTTCCTCCTTTAATGTCAGAATTACCTTTTCTCACTTTCATCCTTTAGCAAAGGATAAATAGACTAGCTAATCAACATTCACTTATGTTTTCCTACCAAGGATGAATAAAATCTAATCTAAAAATAACATAAAATGGTGCATTCTATGATGGAAGACAAAGATACCACATTTTCATCTCCTCCATTGGGGCCAAACATACCTGCTGAGAGAAGGGCTAACTGGGACTCAGCTACAAGTTTCTGTTCTGTAGCTCAGCTCTCAGGTGAAGCATTAGCTTTTTATTTGTAACTCTTTATATAGTGTTAGCTATAGTTATATTTCAGGAGGACTACATTCAGTGAAACCAGAATGTAATTCTCCGTCAGGTTTCAAAACATTTGATAAATACAGCAATATTTCTTGCATGTAACATTTTACAGGTTATTTTAATTGTTCCTTCTTTTCAAGTCCATGGTTAAAACTGCCTGGTCACTGTAAAGTCTGAATTATTTTTTTAAAGGAGATAAGCTAATGCTTTAATTTAGCATTTAGGTAGGTAACAATTAGGTAGGTATCTCTGGTTCTGATGCTAGAAATACTGACAGAAAATATTTTTTTTTGTATCCCTGCCTAATAGCTTGTAACTTACTCTACAATTACTGCAGATCTAAAGCACCTGTTAGCAAAAGAAACAGCATGTAATATATAAAGTTCCTCTTTGGTTCCAGCTTTTAATTTGACTTTGGCTTCTTTTAAGTAAATGATTGATAACATCTTCCTTTTGAAATCTTTATTCTTCATAATACATGTTCTAATTGTGGTTCTCACCCATAATTCAGATCTATTAACCCTATGGAATGATTAATTAATTCTGCATTCTGGTACCTATCTTCTCTATTGCTGTGAAAGGTACACTGCTGCATTTTTATTGTCAATTTCTAACAAGTTAGAAGCTTTGATTTGCAAGTTATGAAAGAGAGAACCACACAGAGAACCTTTAATGAATCAAATACTCACTTGATGTTTGTTCTTAGGATGCATAGTAAGTGTCAGTATAAATTGCCTTTCTCAATTTTCACACAAAAGTCAAATAGCCTTAATCCTTTGTCCGAGGAATGAGGGAGGAAGGCATTGTATCCTCCTCCTTGCATACCTATCTGAAGAGCAAGGATGCAGCAACTCTGATAGCATTACACTGAAAATTCATTTCAAGATGCAAGCAAAGGAGGTGTTTTGTTGCTTTTTTAAAAAGTAGATTCTAATTTTAAATGTTAATGGAATGTTTTGAAGAGAAGTAGCCTTCCCTCACCATTTCACTCCCTCACCTGGATTTTTTTCTCTGACATAGCTGACAGCTGTGCTTTTACATGAAGGCTGAGGAACAGATGAGGTAAAGCAGGAAACTGGAATTCTAAGTATCAGAGCAATTTGCTACAGCATTACACTTGTAAGAGTCTCCCTTTTATAACAGGTAGGAATGACTCAAAAGATCTGCAGCACGAAGCTAAGATTAGGCTATATGTTCTGTACGGGAGGCTCCTGAGGACAGCAGTGGGACAAACTGTGCTCCACCTGTTTCCATAAGTAAACAACCTTGCAGGTGATACAGTTTGCAGCAAACAGAACACAGTCAATTGTGGCCAAATGCCAGCTTTCCTAATGCAGTTTTTATTTCATAGAAATTTCTAGCTATACATTTAAATCAAAAGCATTCTGCTGTACAGCACATCTTTTACAATCTATTTGCCTGGTGAAACTACAATATTATTATAAAACAGCCCAACATAGTTGCATAGGAAATGGCAAATGTTAATGGGTTTTTTTTTAAAATGCAACCAAAGAAGATCAATATGTGAATTTAGAAAACCTGCAGGAGATGAAGGTATCAAATTTCGAAGTTCTAAGTCTGATAGCAGCTTATCCTACTAAAATTCTTATGATCCAAACAATTCTGTCATATCGGTAAAGTGTTTGTTTACTCATATTATTCAAATTATTCTCAGCTTTATGAATCCTTTCTGTGTCTGTGAGATGTTTGAAACACTGGAAGAAAAGATGTACTTAAGTGCTAGCAGGATTAGACATCATGCATGTAGTCTTCAGCAATTTGCACAACTTGGATTTTCCTTATTTACTCTGCCAAAATAGAAAGTCATCATCTTCATCACAGAATCATGGAATGTTTTATGTTGGAAAATACTTTAAAGCTAGTTCAGCCCCCTGCCATGGCAGGGGTTGTGACCCTCATCTGGACTCACTCCAGCAGATCCTTCTTTTGTTGGGGACCCCAGAGCTGATGCAGCACTGAAGGTGGGGTCTCACCAGAGCAGAGCAGAGCATAGGGGTAGAATCCCCTCCCTCACTCGGCTGGCCATGCTGCTTTGGACACAGCCTAGGGTACTGTTGGTTTTGTGGGCTGAAATGCAGATTGCTGGGTCATGTCAAACTTCTCATCCACCAACACCCCCAAGTCCTTCTCCTCAGGGCTGCTCTCAATTAATTGTCTGCCCAGCCTGTGTTTGTCTTCAGGATTGCTCTGACCCAGGTGCAGCACCTTGCACTTGGCCTTGTTCATCTTCATGAGGTTTGCATAAGCCCACCCCTGAAGCCTGTCAAGGTCCTTCTGGATGGCATCTCCTTCCTCCAGCATGCTGACTGCACCACCCAGCCGAGTGTCACTGGCAAACTTGCTTGGAGTGCACTCAATCCCACTCTCTGTGACACTAACAAGGATGTTAAAAGACCACTGGTCCCAACACTGACCCCTGAGAAATGCCACTCTTCAATGCATTAATATGAAATTGTTTCATATGGTCCTTTCCCCACAGGTTTCATGGTTTTAGTCTATTAAAACATGAAATAAAGCCAAAACATTTATCAGTATATCTTGCTTAAAAGTTTCTCCTGGCTTCAGCCAATACATGCAGAATAAATGTAACAAGATTTTACTAAAAAGAATACACGTCTTACATATTTACCACTGCTTTATCAAAGTCATATCCTGTAGCTCTTGAATGTATGACTTTTCTCCTGGCTTCAAATTAATAACAATTAAGTCTCCCACTAGTTTTTTTAATAGTGGAAGGCTTTCCTTTATCTACTGATTAGCAAGAAAAAAAGGAAGAGACTTTGATGTTCTCTCCTTGGAATTGTTGCAATATTTTAGCTTAAGCCTCCCGACCTGATTCATAAGTGTTCAAGTCAAGAACGATTAAACTTTTCTCATAACTTAAAAACAGTTCTCTACTGCTTGGTCCTTTTGAGATTCTTCTCTTATCTTCAAGGTCAGGTAAAAACATCAAGGGTTTAGAAATATGCTCTGTCTGTGCAATAGGTCAAGATGACCTTGTGGTTCTCCACACCCCCAGAAAACGGTTCATGTATTTCTTCTTCATTTAAGCTCAGGCTGAGAAGAAAACAGCACAAAGTGCTTCCAGCAGCTTTAAAACTGATGGATGTTACTTAATTTTCAAACTGTTTCAAATATCTTTCACTTCTTTCTTTGATGAGTTTTAACAGATAATATTTTCGCAGGATGCTATTGCTCCGGAGGGGCTTACTCTGCCTGTTACAGCTTTTTTCTTTTTTCTTTTTCTTCTTTTTCTTCTTCTTTTTTTTTTTTTTAATAGAATTTCATGCCTATTGAGCTATTGGCAAGATCTGCTCTCTGCTTTACTTAAGAAGTCAAGAAAGATCTTTTCTGCAGATTCTCTGCTGCTTCTTTGTCCTCATTATGCTAGCTGTTAAGGGAACATTTCCTTATTGCAGCAGTACACACATGAAAGTAAGATCTTCGGGGTACCTTCTGTATGTCTTGGACTGACATCCCTAAACTAGCTCCTAATGAAACCAGGCTGTGCAATTTGTTTCTCTTGTGCTGCCTTCTTCTCTTTTTTCTTCCTTTCTTTGTTTTTTCGTTTGTTTTGGTTTCTGTTTGGGTTTTGGGGTGTTTTGTTGGGCTTTTTGTTTTGTTTGCTCGGTTGTTTTTTTTTACTTTATCCAAGTGATAAAAAGTGGTCTTTTACCTTCTGTTGTCGGTAAACATCTTCTAGGTGTGCCATCGTGTTTTTAAGTGACTGCTTTTCGAGCATTAAGTTTTTATGTCCGTGTCTAGAATACATATAGGCAATATGGTGATTATTTCACTGTTTGCTGGGTGAAGTCAGCGGAAACCCCTGCACAGTGGTGTTTTAGCTGCGAGTGTCTTGCTTCCCGAAATACTCTGGCGACAGCCTCCTCCTTACTACTCACACGCACCCCCGTGTGGGCAAATTCTGCGTCGTTCCCCCCTCCCCCTCCTCCTCCTCCTCATCCTCCTCAGTACGTCAGCGAGAACAGAAGTGTCTTGCTATCCATCGTGCCATCCTCAGAGGACCTTCAGAGTCACACGGTATTCTGAGTTGGAAAGGATCATCGAGACCAACTCTTAAGTGAATGGCTGATCGAACACACAACCTCAGTGTTACTAGCATCATGCTCAGACCAACGAAGCCAATCTTTCCAGCCCTCTCCCAGCTTCCACACATCTTCCAGAGCAGCAGCTCCCTCCTCAAAGCCAACTGCAAAGATCTTTGACAAAGAAAAAAATTAAGTAGCGACTCACCACATGTGCTTCATTTCTTCAGGCTGGCAGTGAGATGCAGAGGTTTTATAAACTTCATTGACTTGCACAGTATGACCAAATTAGATAGGGGAATATGAGAAAGGGGGTCTTGCCTGTAAGCACTGAAGTTATGCTTTAAACAGAAAAACCAGTGGAATAAACAGAGACATTGATTCAAAAATTCCCTAGAGAAGGCAGAAAATCGTTATCAAAGGCAAATTACTAACACCACAATCTCATTTGGCAAGGGAAACTATTTCATGTAAAGGCAGGCTTGTGCACTTTACTTGTGAGCACAATGGTCATTCTAGGTCTTACCTCACCGTACTGCACCATGCCATGCCATGCTATGCCACACCATACCCATAGCCATTACTATCCCACATCGCACCATATACTCTTTATTCATGCCATTAAGAGGAAAACTGCTGGAACAACAGCAAAAGTGCTGATGAGGTTGACTGTAGTTTCCATTTTACAGCTCTTCAGCCTTTTATCAGTTCCTGAAGCTTTCACACATTGCTATGGAACTTCATGTGTCTCAATCACCAATTCCTTTCAACCAACTCAGATTTTAGACCATAGAATGTGTAGAAAGATGTTTCCATTGCAGCAAGATCATAGAAGTCCTCTTTTAAGGATTCAAAAATTGTTTAGAATTGATAATAAAATTTCTTGCAGTGGGTAATGTGGTTCCTAACTAGATAATGAATTCTTACAGAATTCTGTTTTAGCTTTCCTCATCCTAACCTGGGATATTTGCTATTCCACATTTTTGTTTGCACAGTAATAATCAGAGGACACGTGCAATTAGACAGCTGTTTCTGAGGAAAAAAGAACTGACTTTGATACTTATCATCCCAGTGTAAGAGAATACCTGAGTTAGCTGCATGGTTAAGTGAGGCATCATGGGCACTGCTGTAGGTTAGAGGTCTCTGTGACAAACACACCCAGCTGAACATCAGAGGGAGGTTCTCAGGGGCGGCAGGTGGCAAGGATCTGCTTCTAGAAGGACAGAGGAGTTCCTACAGACAAAGCACTTTACCCAAATAATTTGATTTGTCCATTTGAGTAAATTCTTATACAACTAGCTGTAAAGGCTTTGCTGACGTCAGATAAATCTGAACCACAAATTGAAGAAGTAACTTAAAATAGTGTAGTAGTGTTAGTGTTGAAGGGGCATACATTCAAAGTATACTTTCTGTTCTGCACAAAGATCCATGTATGCCCAGTTTTACATAACCACCTTCCACTATCTATTTCCTACTGTTATGTAACAAAATTCAACTTTCTCTGTTGTTTTGTGTTTGCTATTTTGTTTAAATTTTGTTGGTTTGTGGGTTTGGGGTTTTGGATTTATTTTGGTTCGTGGCTTGGGTTTTGGTTGTTTTGTTTTGAAATTTTAATGAAGTTGCAGACTTCAATGGGTTAACTTCAAGAAAAAAGACATATTTTCACTGGCTGGATTTCCCATTCTAGTTCATAGCAGGACCATACAGCTTTGAACCAACACAGCTGAGCCACAGGTACCCTTGTGGGTGAGCAAACATGGCAAGGGAATGGGAGTGCTTCAGCTGGAGGGTTGGGTTTTTTTCTGCTTGTAATTTGCCTGTCACCTTGAGTAGGGATCTTAGATAGAAAAATCATGGAATGTGGGCCTGGCACGTGAGAACATCCACCCTATCTCTGAGTGTTCATCTTTTGTTTCATTTGCTCTGTACCAATCAGAATCAGGTCACGATCTGGATGATCTTCACAGCTGTACAGGTGTCTCTCTCAGAGCTCACAAATACACTTTCCATGACAGAAAGGTTCTCATAATGCCCTGAGTAACATTGCAAGGGCACCTGATAGTGGTGCTTTGTGCAGCCTTCCCTAAGCATCCTCATATTTTTTTCGTCTGCCCAATGTGATTCACTAAGGGCTGCAAAATCTGTGTTTGCCTGTGTGTAAAGTAGGTTATTTCCCTTTGTGAGAGGCATGTTGTCAATGCACATGCAGAGCACTGGTGGTGACAGACAGTGAGAAGTAGCTGATAATAATACAAACTGAGACTAATTTGGCTAGACTTTGACGTGATTAACCAGATCATGCATAACCAGAGCAAAGTTGATCTCCTGTTAGATAGCTTAAAAAATACTTCAGCTGACAGATTTTTCCTTCTTCTGCTATTCTGTAAGAACACTGTCATAAGTTAAGGATATTCAAATACCCTGGACTGTTCCACGAAATCTTGGAGTATGGTTTTTAGGCAAAAGAGGGGAAAAGGAGAGTCTTAGAACACACACAGTTCTGATGCTGGTGCAAGATGTGAAACTGATATAAGGCCACAAGCAAGGAAATAGAGATGACTTACTTGAGTCATCAGTAAAGCTACATTTCAAACTTTCATTTTATTAAATAAATTGATTTGTGACTAAATAGGAGTTTCTCGAAGGTGAAACAGCTGGAACAGATGCAAATGTTTGATGTGGTAACTAGCCTTCTGCCTATGCTTATATCACTGCTAAAAATTCTAAAATGAAACACTAAAATGAATCCTGACGAACTGGTAAATTAAATGTGCTAAGAGATAACTTACTGTGACTTATTCATGCAACTATCGTGGTTTTCCCATTTTGGTGATAGATGTAACACTTTATAATATGCAGTACAAGTAATTAATATTTTCATCCTTGTGAGCTGAAAATGCAATCTCGCGGGGTTAAACAGTTTGTTAGGGAGTGGTAGCTGTCTATAGAAATAGCTGTTCCACAGAAGATGTGCTGAAGGTAGCTACTTGGCTGTTCAAAACATTGATGGAGCAAATCTATTGTCATTTGCAAATTCCATTCCTAAAAAACCTACAATCTTCTATAATTCAGTTCAGAGTCCTGATACTGAACAAACAAGTGTTGTGCGAGGCACTTGATGTCTTAATTTCCTGCCGCTGAATAGTTTCTACCAAAATCGCTGTAGAGGGCTGATGTGAGTCACTAAAAGCACATGTACTACCCCTGGAGTGGCTCTTGTAGTGCTGGTGGAATTAATAGACTTCCACTGTCTCCAGAGTACCTGAGAGCCTGTACTATACTTTCACTGTGGCTGGTGTAATGTCGCCTAAATTAGTAGAAATGTTTCCATTAAATGAGCTTATGTAAGTTTGTAACATAAGGAAAAACGTGTCTTAGATGGAAGAGAAATTAGGTAACTGAAGTTTTTCTTCCTTCCTGAAAAAAAGTACATTGCAGAGACAGTTCATACAATGGCAAGATGAGAGGAAGATTCAGCCAAAACCTACTATTCCTCAAAGACATATTCCTAAACAGTGTGAGACAGGTAGTGAAGATTTTCCCATAAGAGCTAATGGAACGGAGTCAGGGAAGGGTATAAACCCATACATTACACATACTCAAAGGACAGGGCCAATGACACCTGTAATGTGTTGGGGTTGTCACGGGGAGGACACACGGTGTTTGCAGAGCCGATTGCCGGCCTGAAACATCTTCTCACTGTCTTGAGGACACTCGGGGCCCGGCTGACAGTGCTCACTAGCACCTTGCTTGCCAGCTCCGGCCGCATTTCCTCATGCCCTCGCCCAGCCGAAGCCACGCCAGCCCGGCTGGAGGCGCAGGCGGCACAGAGGCACCGGCAGAGCTGCGCGCAGGGCAGCGGGGACAGCCGGGGAGGTGTCGCTGCACCGCGACACGGCGGCATTGTCAAAGCGCGAAGGCTGCTGGGCTAAATACCCGACCCCGCAACATCAAAGGAGGACCTCCTGAAACAGAAGGGCGCACCGCGTTCTCCTGCGAGTAGCTGGGGCGCCGCGGCTAGCTCAGCCTCAGGGAATGCTGCAGCATCGGAGGGAAGGGCATTCGGGAGAGCACGGGGTCCGTCCGTGCCCCACACCCCCGGACCCTGGCGTTTCTGCTTTGTAGAGAGCAGTGCACTGGACTTACTATATTAACGGCACCCAGCAGTATGTATGCACTATCACCATCGACTGAGATATTTGGTCTCCTCTGGAGGACTCTGGTTTCCGGTGCCAGATCTTCTTTCCCTTCTATTTCGTGCACAGCTTTGCTTCCCGGTCCTGGTGTATGCCAGCACTTCTGCAGTCCTTCAGCTGGCAGATCTGAGCAGACTGACAGTGCCCTGGGGTCAGCAGGCCAGCAGTCAGGACCTGCGTGGTGACCGACTCAGACACCACGACGGGGGTAGCAAGCAGACACTGCCCAGTAAAGGCTGAAACTTCTGGGCACAGCCCCCAGGACTGGCAGCAGTAGCTGCAAGGGCAGGGACAGGTAGTTAGGGCTGGACAGCAGGCATGCAGACATCATGGAGCCTCGGGCTGATGGCCGTACTGGTGCCTTAGCTGAGCACAGCAACTGAGCGCAGCCCAGTGTGGGTGCTGGACTGAGAGCAGTCATATTACAGCCCACTGGTGCTGCCCGCCCTGGCTAGAGACACTCTTTGCTGTGCTACCATGCTGCCCAATGGGGGGTAAGACACCTCCTCCCTCTCTCCCTGCCTTCAGCACCTCCAGCCCCTTGTGCTTGGTGAGAAGGGCACCTATTTTACTGTTTTTCAAGAACCCCGCAACTGCAGGGCAGAGGTGTATTTGTCTTACACCAGAATTCAACTGCCTTACCTCACTAGTATCTGCAAGTACCCGAAGGGAGGGTGCCAAGAGCATGGTCCCAGGCTCTTCTTGGTGATACCAAGCAATAGGGCAAGAGGCAACAGGCAGAAACTGATGCACACGAATTTCCACTTGAATATGAGGAAGAAGTTTTTTACTGTGCAGTTAACTGCACACTGGAACAGGCTGCCCAGAGGGGTTGTGGAGTCTCCCTCTCTGGAGATATTCAAGAACCATCTGGACACAATTCCGTGCAATGTGCTTGAGGACGACCCTGCTTGGGCAGGGAGGCTGGACCAGATGACCCACTGTGGTTCCCTCCAACCTGACCCATTCTGTGATTCTGTGAACTGTGATGAAAGCAATACAGATGTGACCTTCCCAATGCAGGTCATAAGGAATTTTAAACAGACACAGGCTTTAAAAATTTGTAAACTTTTGGGCAGCTAATTTAATTAAGAAATAAATCCTAAGTCTTGCAAGCTTCTCAGCTTGCTCAGAAGAGTGAATATTCAAGATTCTGGGCAGTTGTTTTGGCCACCATGAATAAACATTGTAAGAGGTTGGTCCATCTGGCTTTGCAGATGCTGTCACATGAAGCTGCAGCCCATGTGTGCACTTGTGCACTTAGAAAGTAGAGGTATGCATCCTTTTCCTAGTGAGCTTAAACCTTTACCAGCCACATGGAAGGAAGGGGAAATGACAGGGTGCAGGGATGTAGTGGGTAGGGGAAGAGAGAGAGCGCATGAGCATGCATGTGTGCAAGTGTACTTTTGCATAAAAAGAAAACCTGCTTATCACTTGATGTGGCTGTGCAGCACAACTCAGTGCAATATAGAGGTATGAGAACTCATGTAGGTAATAAACTCAGGAAAGAAAAGAAAAAATTGAGATAATAATTCACCAGGTGTGAGTAAAGCCCTGTTAAACTGACTACATTGCTTCCACTTCTAAACAAGCTTAGTAAATTCTGCATAGAGCTTCTAACACTTCTAGATCTTCAGGGTGACATATGCTCTACGCACCTTTTCCATGCGACATGTGTACAAGTAACTACGTGGGAAAAAACTCACTTTAGATGTCCTACATTGATCCAGAGAAGCAGAATTAAAGAAAACACCTGGAACCTAAGAGTATTCTTGAGAAGGAATTAGTTTAATCATGGACACCTTCTTAATCAGACGGAATTATCTCTTCTATAAAAATCTCACATTTTATCAGTATTTCTTATACTGCATAAGAAAAACAAGGACTAAAAATTTAAAACAGCACTGAAATTATATATAAAAGGCCACAGTTGTTCTAGTAAGGGTTTCCCCTCACAGTTTAGCATTAAGTTGTGAAAGCATCTTCTCGAGCTTTATTGCCAGTGCCATGTTTCCTTTAATCCTTAATTTTCCTGACATGAAGGCCAGAGTTGGCTTTAATTTACCTAAAAAAAAAAGGAACAGAGCCATCAGAATATGAAAGGAATTGGAGAAAGCCTGTGCAAAGGAAAACATAATGCCACTACAGCGAAACCAGAGCAGATATATTGCTACCAAGTCCTCCTGTAAAAGCAGTGTACATTTAGGAAACATTGCATAGAGATGTGCAGAGCACAAGTCCAACACATTGACTGGATTCTTTCTGAAGATAATACTGGCTGCTAAAATGTCGCTACCTCGTTAAGAAAAGCAGTGTAAGCTTTTGCTCTTTTCCTGTTCACGGGACACGAGAGTGCAGAAAAATCCAAGCAGTTCCGGCCTACACTTTCCCTTGAGCCACAAGAAGCCAAAAGCTCCCCCAATCCCACATCACCAAGCAAGAAGCTGCTCTACTCCCCATCAGCAGAGGCTTTTCTGGGCACAGGTATCTCCATCCCCCTGACAAAGGCCTTTTTCCCTCACCTGTGAACATTTTCACAAAGTCGGTACTTGACATGCTCATAACCACATCAGCTGTCACAGGAGGCTTTCCGAAGCCAGCGCTCCCACCCTTGCTCTTCAGGTCAATATACCAAGTGCCTCCACCGTCACCTGGACAAGAGTGAAGCGAGGTGAGAAGGCAGCAAGGCGTGCCATGCCCTCCCTGTTGCCCCTGTCAGATGGCTGCAGCCAGAACTGGTCTGCTTCGGGATCAGGGTGAGCGTTTCTGTTTGCAAACACACAGTGCCTTCTGCTAGGCAAGGCTGCACAAGCGATGGTCTTACCAGATAACTCAAACTGAAAGACACCCTGAGTACTTCTCACATACTCTTCAGTCACTGCCCCTTGGATAACTCTGAATGTTTCTGCAACAGGACCCGATGGCTCGGCTGCAGCAGCTTCTGTCTTAACCTTGGCTCCATCTGCTCCTTCCTGCTGGGATCCGCTGAATTTCTTCTCCTCTTGGGCATCACCTACAAGAAATATTATATTTGTCTTTCAACTGAATGACACTTTAAATATAAATGTAGAAACATGAGCAGAGAACTCCATTTGGAAATATTTAAGCTTCAAAATAGGAAAAATTAGTTTTTTACTATTTCGGTATTAAAACCGATAAGGGATGCTTTTTCTGTCTGGGAACCTAGATATGTGTACAGCACTAAACACAATTCTGCAGTAACTTTCGATTCCTGATAGATCAAAAGAAAAGTGAAAATAAAACCACACCAAAATTCTAATTCTGACTGTTTACAGTTCATTACAAACACTAACACAACGGTCTTCTGCTGTAATGTAAACCACACACTCCTGACAACACTCTAAAAAAAACAGAAACAAAACAGTGTCTTTAATAGCCATCACTTTCATCGCAAAATACTTCTGTCCTTTCGATCTCCTAAAGAACATGAGTATTTGCATACATTCTTCTGTAAAGGCTTCTAAGCTGGAAATAAATTTACTGCTTTGGTCAGTGGTTTACTTTATCACAGTAAACATGCAGATTTAACAATAAAGAACACCTTTTGCAATTTACAAAGCAAATCAAGTTGAACAGCCCCCAAAAATGCTGTTCAAAGTCTCTCAAGTGGCTTCACTATCAAAAAATACTTAGGTCTGTTCTGTGAGTCCTTACACAATAACCTATACTGGGAGCCCAGGGAACTAACACCATCCATCCCTGGCAGAACAGCCCTAGTGTGACTGCTCAAAGAGGATTTTCGACAGAAAGGAACTCTTCCAACTTTGCCTCCTCTGCCCTTGCTTTATCCCTCTTTCGACACTCCCATAAAATCTATTCAGCATTCTGACTTGCCCTCCAACTTGACACACTACAATTCTGAAAAAGCAAAAGCAATGTTTTTCTAAAATAGATTTCTACATTTAATCTAAGAGTTATTTTGTATAAATTGTGCATGTTTCATCTAAAAAGCCACGGAGGCTTTATGTCATATTCTTTTGTATAAATTTAGCAAGGCAAAGGAGATAGTCCTGCAAAATATGCTGTTTGCTGTTTACTTTCTATTTGCAGCAATATTCACCTGTGACCTCCATACTACCACAATTCAGATGTTTAAAAAAGGATTCTTCAAAATAATGCACCGACTTTACACCATGAAAGTCCTGCAGGAAGTACGATTTTTTCCCCAGTTTTAAGTACACAGGTCATAAATCTTACTCTCCAAATGAGAAAAGGGTTTTTGCTAAATAGCTCTAGTGGAGTCCAAATTCATAGGAGATAAAGAAAAACAGAGGTCATTCATTATTGTCAGAAATTATGGACTTGTACATACAGCGCTTTCCCTACCATATCTTTCTTGCTTCACAGCTGTAGTGTCAGTTTCAACATCCAAGAAGAAGTCAGGCATCAGAGGGTGACCTAAGATGGAGGAAATAGGTAACAGTAAATCCAAGTAAAGATGCACAGCAGGAATCCATTTAATCTGAAACTACAGTCAGGTTTACAAGTAAATAAACTACAATTTGAAGGGAAAATATAGCATAAAATAACATTTTTAGACTTTTGTTCACTTAAAATCTGACCTAGAAGGCTTTTAAGATTGCAATGAAGAACATTGGAAGATGAAAAACATAAAAATCTATCTCACTAGCTGTTAAATAGTAATACATACATCTACAATGGAGGCAGATTTTCTTTTAATGAAAGAATTTCTTAATTTATATTAATAAGCATTTAATTATTAGACTCTCAGTGGATCCCTATATGCTTTCCAGGAATGCATGTTCTCAAGGCTGAAGCAAAGCAACTTTTCACAACCTAATTTAAGAGTCCACAGAAACAAAACTGTATTCATATTCTCCATATGTCCTTCCCTCTTTCCTGAACTTACTTCTCACCTTAAAGATCTCTTTTACCTGGTGCAATTGCATAAACATCAAAATCCTTAACTCCTTCTTCTCTCAGCAGAACTTCATCAATAATGAAGTTTCCAGTGAAAGTTTTTGGTTTTGTCAAAATACAATATGCAGCATCTGCCAGGATGTCTGTTTTCCTGCACTGTTTTTCTATTCCAGCTCCTCCAAGCATATCCATAGCAGCTGTATGTATGGCTAGAAAGTTTGAAGGGTAAGAAAACAAAGGTTCAACATTGATAATATGGAATTCTCTTTTTTTTTCACAAGTAAACAAACTTTATTTTCCTTTCAGGCAAAAGGAAACTCTAGGAAGACAGAAGTTGTGAAATACTACCAACAAACAAGTAAGTCTTTACAAACAACAGTAAAAACCAATGAAACTAATACAGGAATTGAAAAAGCCAGAACATTTTAGGACATTCACATCCATCTATCTATTTATCATCCCACCTGGATTTCTGCCAAGTTATTCAGGACATGGAAAACCAATAGGACAACTGCTCTCCTCAGCGATTGTATGATACATCCATTATTAAGAGATATTTGCTTTGGTGATTATCACACTCAAAGTCTTGATGCTTAATTTTACTCTCTTGATAACTCCCATGAGCTTATAAGGTGTTTCTCTAAGTTAACGAGAAACCAAATAACAAAACCTCACATAACTTGTTCAACATTTCACAGAAAGACTGTATTAGACCCAACAATAAAACCCACATCTCCTAAGCTTCTGATTCTTTTATTAACCAATTGTATTACTTCCGTGCCATTCTACTAGTCTTCTTTATGTTTCTCCCCCAGGAGCTACTAGCATTGTGGCATATTGCTGTCTAAGTCTGTGGTTTGCTCTTCCAGGCTGAGGTACCCATTCCATTTTTCTTTCACTCTATTCCACAGAAAGACTGTCTGGTTGTAGCTTTTGATATTTGCCATCTTACTGTTCTTCCTTCATACATTCTGCTTCATTAGTTTTTCCCATGTGCTGTTTAAGACTCAACACTCTATCCCCAAGTTTTGAGACAGATTCACAAACCCTTTCCTACATGTGGGGCCAGAAGATCACGGAGGCAGAAGGATAAACCAAATTTTTGTTCTCCTTTCCATTCCACACAAAGTAACAGCAATTTTGATGGAGAAATGATCCCAACATTCCTCAAATAGCAAAAAAATAGGACACATGTATCTGAGCTGTACGATTCACCTTCCAAAGTAGGTAATGGGAAAAAGGACAGAAGTCTCCAGTGCTGGCCTGAGATCTCATGTCCAAGTGTTTGCTAGAAGAGTGCAGAAGTGTGTAGATGTCCATGTTGACTTCATTACTTTAGTATTCTGTGATGAGAATTAGCCCCTAGGTTTCATTTGCCTTTTACCAACCTCAGCTTTTTTTTCAAATCAAGTGAACTGCTATAAATGCATGTCTAAATAAAAAGTGACAAATAGATATACTGTACATACATGTAGGTCTCCCTAGGTCTTTTTCTCATCTTTAAGGAAGTCAATAAATTTGTCTTTTTTTTGCCTTCTGAAATGGTATCTGCCCTGCAAGATTTATTTTTTTAATAACTACCAACAGTTCAGAGAGTATTTCTGTCAAATGCTATGATGAAATTTATCGGGTTCTGTTG
The DNA here is from genome assembly GCA_013397955.1 of Grantiella picta. Taxonomy (NCBI): domain Eukaryota; kingdom Metazoa; phylum Chordata; class Aves; order Passeriformes; family Meliphagidae; genus Grantiella; species Grantiella picta. The sequence continues at coordinate 489,884 of VZRM01001603.1, forward strand.
ACCTGAATATATTTATTCTGAGGATTCATTAAGCTGCTCACTTTTCCTGACCCACAGGTCCGTCACTTCTCTGTTAGTGTTAACTATTATTCTTCTGAGAACAGTCAGCCTCTTTGCATAGATTGAAGAAAAAGGTTTCAAACAGCACTGCCTTGTAGTCTGGCTGCACACAGTTACATGCATTTTATATAACGTGATGCGGGTTTGTCTCTAATGCACATGAAGAGACTTCCAGTTCTGTCCCAAGACATCTCCATTATTCCTCTGCACTCTTTGTGATGGGATTGCCCCTTGCCCTTTGGATAGATGTTTTCTTTCACTTTTAGATAAAAGGAGAGCTCTGGCATCTTAATACCAATATACATTCATGTGTATAAAGAATCAAATTAATGAACAGATCCTGGCATCCATAGTAACACTGGGGGTAAATGCATTTGTGTGAGATGACAGTGGACTTTTAAATTAGGAAGTTTGCAACTGTATTTCAGATACTGTGGAAGTCTGCAACACTACCTCTCTGGATGACCACAATAAACAAGTTAACTTTCTCACTTTTGGAAGATAAACCTTTCAAAACCACATCTTTTTGTACCGGAGAATTCACACATTATGATCTTTTATACTTGGTGTCACCTCAGTTCTCACGCAGGCATCGCTGAATGAGCAGGCAGGAGTTCTGCAAATAAAAAGCTCTGTTTGTTTACTCTTGATTTTATAGAAAGCCTAATTACTGTTTTTGATTTCTTTGTGCTTCTCACATAGAGAAATATTTATTTTAAAAAGCATTTATTAGAATATATACCGTTCTAATTTGTAAATTTAATCTTCCCGCACTTCCAAGCCTCGTGTTCTGCAGGATCCTGGGGGGAACAAGTATTAGCTGCACTGTTTAACCAGTACAAGCTCCCAGAATGTTCCCCTCTTACTTTAGGAAGTATGGGTATGTTACCAAGGATGCAGTGGCACCGTAATGCTCAAGAGAAAGATACGACTTTATTTGGTTTGGGTTTCCCACTTCCCCAAATAAGAATGTCAGATTTTGTAGAAGTTTTATTAATATCATCATAGCCATTCTTTAATACCAGACTATATCTGAAACACTGGTACTACTACTGCTATTTGGAGTGCTGCAGCATAAGCCAAAACTAGAAAGAAATAATGTATTTAACTACGCAATGTAAGACGTTATGTAACTTCTGCTTATAAAGTTAGCCGTCCCTCTGAAAAAATTTCCATTGTGAGCGGGTGGAGAAATTCTCAAAGTTTTTTTTCCTTTGCCATGAAAAAAAGGAGGCCAAATTATTCAGATGTGTGGGGGGAAACAGCCACATTGCAAAATAAATACCTAGTATAACCAGGTGGTCTCTATAGAAAACAATTTTTTAGCTCTTAACAGGACTCATAAAGCCACTGACTCATTTCCACAATAGTGATGGATGTTTTTTCCAGCACATCCGGAATATGAAAGCAGTGAAGGATGCACATAATGCGTCTATGCAGCATGTGAATATGTGCATTTACAAGACACAAGGTAACATTGCAACACCCTTTTCATGAAAAAGTAAGTCAAATTGAAATGTTGTCTGCAGCTTCCTGCCATTTCTCTCTATCTGAACAAGCTGCTCTGGACTAATTCCTCCACTGTCACTAGCTCTCATAGGTAATACACATTGTTAAATCAGAAAACGTCCAAAAACCACACAATGGTAGGTAAAAGGTCACCTCTGTTAATGAGAAACCAAGCTACTTCCATATACCGTATTCTGAGAAGACACAAAACCCATGAAACAGTACCATTTTAAAGACAAGACTGGGGGGATCGGTGGGGTCTAGGGAGCTGAAGACCAAGAATCCAGTTTTATTGTTCTATTCCAGATGACACAGATCCAGGGAAATCTCCACCGAAAATTTTTTGAAGTTTCCCTGGAGCACTCAAGAAGTAAGTATGCAGAAACAATTGCATATTTCTTTTAACTGCCTCAGAAATAAAAAATAAAACACACACTTGAAACCTGAAAGGTGAACTTTGACTCCACCAGAAGGCAATCCAGATTCTGAAGTTACATATGTAGTCACCCTCAGTACATCACAGATGAAGAGCTTAATCTTTTCAAAATAGTACAGGTTTTGTGATCATACAATTACCATGAATGATAAAATTTTAAAAGTCAATCCATTACCAAAATATTTCTAAGGGTAAAACTCACAGAGTGAGCAGAATTATGAGGCATCCATTTACTGGAAAAATTTAAGATGCACGCATCCAGACCAATGAAAAAGGATCAAGTCTGTCAGACATACCAACCCAACTGTTCAACTGATGATCATCTACAGTATTTAACCAAAGAAAATTGGCTGATTTTGTCTGAAATAGTTAAGTTTTCCTCATATTTCTCACTTTAGAGAAAGTAGGTCAGAGAGATCCAGTTCCCAGTAGAGATTATAAAGGGCTTTCAACTCCTAATAGGAAAACATTGAAAACTGTTTGTGTACAAACACTTCTTACACTGGAGCACCATCCTTAGAAGAGGCTCTTGGTTCACATTTTTATCTCCTCTTCATTGTTTCTTCGTTGGACTAGTTCAGGAAATAAACACTTGTTGCAATGTTTTCTAACACAATGATTGGGCTTACACCACTAAAGGGCAGGATTACCCTGTGTCTGGTATTGATTTTACAATCAGTATCATTTCTGCCCAGATGTACTTGGGGAGAAGAGACTGACCTCTTTGGCAAACAGCTGGCCAAACCTCAAACAGCAGCCCTTATCCTCACTGACCCACAGAAAACAAACTGAAGCTAATACAACATGGGAGCATTGAGCTGTTTTTCTTCCAGAGAGCTCTTAAACTCCCTGTAATTTGCAATCAGATGGTTCTGTGAACAACTCTTCACAGAACTGCATTGTGCCAAAACTGCTAGGAATAGGCCTTTTTAAAATTATTTCCGCATGTACAGAGTTACACATCTTGTCCGTAAGCTCTTGCAATTTAACCAGCAAGAAATTCTAAATAGTACTACAGTCACAAATGTTCAATACCCACTCATGAAAGCACACTTACATTTTTGTGATTCTGTCCAAACCAAAACACTGGGTGCATGAGAAAAAGCACAGGCAAGCCAAACACTACACATATGCCTCAACCAACTGTGTGGTTTCAAACCAGCCAAAGATGAATTTAGATCAAAGTGGCGATGGTCTAGCGAGAACTAGGAATGAAAACCAGAACCCACACAGGATGAACAAAGAATATATAAAAGAACTGCTCAGTCACTTGAACCTATTCCAGAAGTCTGAAGCACATTCAGTGTCAAATAAAACAAGCTTTAGCAGAAAAAATACAGAAAGTCAGTATTTTAGTAATTTTAAAAAAAAAGTCACCTGTTTTAGGCCATAAAGCATTGACAGCAACTTCTCCTCTAAATTCTTCTGCCATTCCCAAGACACACATGGACATCCCATATTTAGAAATGGTATAAGCTAAGAAAAAAAGTGCAAAAAAGATAGATGTTTACACTCTAAGTAAAATGTAATTTTAATTATGAAAGGAAGATAAAACACATAACTGGCTCACAAGGAAAATTAAGGGTTTTCAGACAAAACAGTACCTTTCTAGAGTCAAAAGCTATCCCTTCTACCTGCTACCCTGGTCAGATACAAACTGTAGTCTGTCATCTTTTCACTGAAAACAAAATGAAAGCTACAAATATTTTGCCAAAAATAACTGAATCAAAGCTGCATGGTGATTTTGCATGCTTTTTATACAAAGCACACTGACAAGAGTGATCAATATTTTTCAAGATGCCCAAGATATACTAGCTGCTAAGGACCAAACCAATATCCTATAGAAAACAAAAAGGTGGGGGACAGGAATTCTAAATCCTTGTTACCTATCTACTTTGAGAAGGGAAACTTTTTTGGGGAAAGAACTGTAACTTGATGGAGTTTAACATGACAAGTGTCCAAAACGGAAAGCTCTTCTACAGTTTTAAAATGACGCTATCCTCAAGATAACATGGAGTTCTCTTTCCACCTCAAAATAATTTCCATATTAGACGACAATATTGAACTTTATCCATGGTAAAATAAACATGAAGCTGATCAGTAAGAAAATTAATTTTGGGTTTCAGTCTCTATTTGGAGCAGAAAATATCATACAATCTTAACAATTCCCATGGAAAAGCACAAACTTATCTTGAAAATAAAAAGGGTGTATGATGCCATGAAACCTGCCCTACATTTTCCAACCAAACAATTTCTTCTAGGTCAGGTACAAAATGCTCTGGGGAACCATTAGTGCCAGTCTGTATACAGTGCTAAAGATAAAAGATCTGGCATTCTGCAGTGGCACACTTGCATATTTCACCAGGGACTTGTCCCACAGAATAGTAACAGGGGGTCTCAATGCTACTCACCACAATGATTTTTGAACCACATGGGATTCAGATTCATAGGTGGACTAAGGTTCAGGATATGGGGGTTCTTACTCTTCCTCAAGTAGGGAAGGCACGCTTTAGACCTGAAAGATAGATTCAGATGCATCAGTCTCATTTTATGGAACACCTATAGTTACAGTAAAAACCATACTAGGAGACCAGCATTTTCATGACAGCCCAAGACTAAGCCTCTTCTACTATCAAGTATTTAACTGATATAAAGAACAACAAAAAAAATCAGTCCCAGATCACTTATCTTAGGCCTAGTATTCATTCCTGCAAACTGGACCACATTCTCCAAACAGTGCATCAGCATTACTAAAGCTGATTTTCCAGATACTCAAAAGCCAAAATCTCCTTGTAGTAGTTCTGGTAGGGGCAACAAAACACTGTAAGGCAACATGCAAAATTAACAGCACCATTTAGTCATAAAAATATTCTCTTCCGCTCATATACCTGTTTCTTCTTTAAAACCACGTTGAAGAAATGCTGCATAGCAGAATGCTATTACAAATATTCCAAGGAAAACGGAAAACCTATTCTCTGCTAAGAGAATTCTACTTCCAATTTACACACCTCTGTAAATTGGAACTTTTGCTTTACAGAAACTGTCTTTTGACTTCACTCCTAGTCCTAGGGTACAAGTTTGTATTTGATCTCTGCCTAAGAATTTTTTATCAGGCTTCACTGAGTGAAAACATCACCACACTAGTGCCCTACTGTTCACATATTCCAACAGGACCCATGCATACTGTCAGACACAGAGGGAGCACCTCCAACACCTTCAACAGGTAAACTACCATAGTACCAAAATAAAAGATTTACCACCTACTTAACGGTCCTGGGGTCTCAACTCTTTTCAGTGGCAGGTTCATTAACAGATGTCTCAACTTCCTAATGCACAGGAACCAAGAAACCTAGCTGCCATTACTGAAAATTGGTGGGATAAATCCCACAAGTCAACTGCAGCCATTGATGGCTACAGCCTGTTCAGAAGATACAGGGGAGGATGGAGATGGAGAGGTTGCCCTCTACATCAAGAGATGGATCGAGTGTGAAGAGCCATCTCTGAAGAACAACCATGAGCAGATAAAAGCCTGTGGTTTAAGAATCAGACACTAAGGCAACAAAAGGAATTTTGTGGTTGGTGTCACTACAGATCCCTGACCGAGGGCAGCCTATGGACAAGACCTTCTTGCTCCAGCTACAGGGGGCATCACACTTGCAGGCTCTTGTCCTGCTGGGGGACTTCAGCCACCCCAATTTCTGCTGGGAAAAGAGACATTAAGCTGTAGGCAAGCCAGGAGACTGCTGGAATGCATAGAGTGTAACTCCTTAATCCAGGTAATAACCCTACCAGAAGGGATGTCATACTGGACCTGATGGTCACAAACTTAACTGAGCTAATCAGGGACTCCATGATGGGAGGCAGCCTGGGCTGTAGTGATCTTGCATTGATGGCAATCACAGGCCTGAGGGAAATGGAGCAAAGTCAGGACCCTGAGTTTCAGAAGCGCAAAATTCCAGTTTTTCAAGGAGTCAGCCAAAAGGACCCCAGGAACTACCAACCCGTCAGCCTCACCTCTGTGCCTGGGAAGATCATGGAAGAGATTCTCCTAGAATCAGGAGGTGATCCTAGGACAGGCAGGTGATTTGACACAGTTAGACGGGCTTCATCAAGGGCAAGTCCTCCCTGACCAACTGAGTGGCTTTCTATGATGGAAGAACTACACCAATGGTCAAGGGAAGGGCTATAGGTGTCATTTATTCTGTATAGCTTTAGAGAAGGTTCCTCATAACATCATTTTCTCTAAACAGGGGAGAGAAGATTTAATGGGCAGCCTATTCAGGGGATAAGGAATTGGTTGGACACTAGCATCCAGAGGGTAGTGGTCAATGGCTCAGTGTTCTGATGGACAGCAGTGACAAGAGGTGTCCCTCAGGGGTTGGTGCTGGGACCAGTGTTATTCCATGTCTGCATCAATGACACAGATGAAGGGATCAAATGCACCCTCAGCAAATCTGCAGATGACACCAAGCTGAGTGGTGCTGTTGACACACCTGAAGGATGGGATGCCATCCAGGGGAACCTGGACAAGTTCAAGAAGTGGGCACCTGGGAATCTCATGAGGTTTAACAAGGCCTAGTACAAGGCGCTGCACCTGGGTCAGGATAGCCCCTGGCATCAGCACAGGCTGGGGATGAACAGACCAAGAGCAGCCCTGTGAGAAGGACTTGGGGTGCTGGTGGGTGAGAGGCTGGACATGACCCAGCCATGTGCACTGCCAGCCCAGAAAGTCAAACGTGTCCTGGGCTGCATCCAGAGCAGTGTGGGCAGCAGGGGAGGGAGGGGATTCTGCCCTTCTGCTCTGCTCTGTTCTGGTGAGACCCCATCTGGAACTCTTCATCCAGTTCTGGGGTCCCAGCACAGGAAGGACATTGGACTTTTGAGACACATCCAGAGGAGGCCACCAAGTTCATTAGAGGGATTGAGCAGTTCTCCTGCAAGGACAGGATGAGAATTATTCTGCCTGGAGAAGAGCAGGCTCTGGTGTCACCTTACTGCAGCCTTCCAATACGTAAAGGGGCTACAAGGAGGCAGGAGAGGGACTTTTTACAAGGGCATGGAGAAAGAGAACAAGGGGCTTTAAATTGAAATAGAGTGTGTTAACATTAGATATCACGAAGAAATTCTTTACTCTGAGGGTGGTGAGGCACTGGAACAGGTTGCCTAAGAAACCGTAGATTTTCCACCCATTGAAGTGTCCAAGGCCAGGCTGGATGGGGCTCTGAGTCTATGGGAGATGTCTCTGCCCATGGCGGGGGCTTGGAAGTAGATGACGTTTTAAGATCTCTTCCAGCCCAATCCATTCTGTGATTCAACAACTCCATGATTCTATCTCAACAGGTATGCTCTGTAACATGGGACGTCTTCCCTACCACCACCTCTACACAGGCAAAAAATGTACACTGTTTTTTTAATGCTACTGTATTTTTCTGAACATTAAACTGTAACTAGGTCTTTACAAATTACAATCAGAATTAACGTACAAAGCAAGAGGAAGAAAAGGCAAAAATGCTTCACTATGTTTTCTCAATTGAGAACTACAAAAGCAATAACAAAGACCATTCCCTTGAGAGGCATTAATTTTTCTTATGCTCTTCCACTTGAAGCACACAGAATCTGATTTGTAACATTTTCAAGGCAAAATAGGACCAAAAAAAATACTTTAAGAATTCCCCATTAATTTGGAATAGCCAGATGGAGCATCAAAAAAATTACTGTTGCTATTGGGTGGTGAGGAGAAAACAGAACTTGCCACAGCAATACACTGAAATCCACTCAGCAACTTATCAAGAGCTGGCAACCAGACTAGCCTGCGCAAAGGAGAATGACACACTATTCTAGATTGGAGGATTGGACTAGATGACCTTTAAAGGACCCTTCCAATCCAAACTGTTCTATGATTCTGTGGTAGTACTTTGATACAGAACTTTCTGATCACACCAAGCAATATCTGAATTTAGAGAATCTGCATCATCCTAGAGGTATTTTTAAACTCTGTGAAAATCGAAGTCTCTGTTTTAAGGTAGTGCTTTAAATGACAACCTACAAATGTAAAGATAATCCAACCTACTAAATCCACCTCCAAAAACGTGCAAAATAGGACCACAGGAATTGTGAAATCAAATGTTTGTATCTTAATTTAAATAAATAACAGAACTGATAAGCTGAAAGTAGGTGCTGAACACTTTGCATCATTACGTCTTATCTTTCACATATCTCTTTAACTATGGTGAGTTACATAACGTCTCTAGAGATGAGAAAGAAGCTTGTGAGAAAGAAACTAACAAACAAGATATTGACTTGATGTATGCAAAAATTTAGTCATTGAAATGAATTTTGAAATTAAATGAAAGAGCATCAGCATTTAACTACGCCAAGCTGGAGTTTCATTTGAAATAAATTAGTTTTTTCTTCCTACATGCACAGAGGGGCTTGTGAACACTTAATGACTGCAGTAATAAGGTACCTGTTTACTCCAACTTGCAAATAATTCTTGGAAATATTAATTCAAATCAGTTGACCAATAACTGAGCAATTTCCTGTGAGCACCTGCACAATATCTGCACTCAAATTCTAGAGCTGCAAGACAGCTAGAGAATTTCTCAGAAAATCTGAAATAACATCATACATTCTGTTATAATTGCTTTGATTCCTTCTCTCAGCACTTACGTAAGATAGGTTCCTCGTACATTGACATCCATCATAAGATTGACCTTCTTCGTTGCTGTTTCCAAAGTGCCCGTCAAAGAGATGGCGCTTGCATTATTCACCAAAATATCAATCCCTGGTTTTAAAATAAGCCATTTCACATTAGCATTTCAAGACAAAAAGCATGAGTAAGATAAGCTGTTCTTTTTTCTTTTTGTTTGAACAATTTGCCTGTTCATGTCTCCCCACACCTTAACTCACCTCCAAAAGTCTTCACAGCTTTTTCCACGGCACTAATGATTTGCTGCTCTTCCCTCACATTAACAATGCATGGCAAAGCCTTTCCCCCAGCTGCTTCAACTGCACAATTAAAAAATTAAACATTAAAAAATTTGCTCTCAGAGGGGACAACTAACATGAACCTTCTGAGAATCTCAGACAATTACAGGCTTCAAGAAGACACTGAAAATCACATTCTCAATTTGTAACATGAATGAAGAACAGGGAAGCCAAAACCAAATCTTAACACTGCAAATGTTTATTTCATGCACCTCAAGTAGCACAGCATTTTTACATTTATATACACACACCCATCTTCATTACAGAAACATTACAGCATTCCTGAGAGGCAAGAGAAGCACTAAGTTATTTTAGTAAAGGAACTGAACTAAGAGAGTATATCCATTTTTCCACTCAGGTATAATACTTAAGCAAGGGTACACACCCAGCACAGCAACCTCATTTGTTACAACTTACTTTCTTCTGCAGCAGTGTAGATAGTCCCTGGAAGAGTAGGATGGGGCTCAGCTGTCTTGGCAGCTATCACAATGTTGGCACCATCCTTGGCAGCTTTCAAAGCAATGGCCTTGCCAATGCCTCGGCTTGCACCCGTGATGAAGAGAGTGCATCCTGCCAGTTTCCTACAGGTGAAGAGAGAAGTGGAGGGCAAACAAGAGGAGAATAAAGCAGAAACTGTAAATCATTTACTTTTACCAGACTCTAAGGACAAATGTAATTAGCAGTCTTCTAACCAGACAAATGCCTTCATCCTTTTACTAAGAAAACAGCCCATGAACGCAAAAGCAATGGCTACAGTTACAGGAAAGTACCACTGAAGAAGACCACACCCCAAGTTTGAAAACACTATAAAGCAAGAAGGTTACACAGGTCACCCAGTTACATTTCTCCCTTTTTGTAAAAGGATCCAACACACTGTTTTACAACAGAGCTGCAATGCTCTGCAGAAATGGAAAAGGAGTAATTCGTAAAAACAAAATGCCAGTTTCTAACAAGACAACACACCCAAGCAGATCTCTGTAATCTACTAATAACAGTGCTCAAAACACAAAAAACGGATGTCTCAATGAGGTACAAAGTACCAAGTCCAGAACCACAGTGCCATATGCAAATACCAAAAACTTTATTTTCAGAAATGGCAATTTTTCTCTTAAATCTTCTACATTCAGCTTCCCAGTAACTACATTTAGTCCAAATGATGCCAAAAGACTTTTCCTTTTAAACGTAACTTTTGTTTTTCAACTTTAAGTTTGCTCAACTTAGAAAAAATAAGTGTTAGAGTGTAAGAAAGATAACTGGTTAACACAGTATCACTGAATTTTTGCAGAGAAATATCAACTCCATAAACATATTCAATGACAAAGCCTTTTAGACAACAGGTTTTCCAGATGAAGGAATGTGTATTTCAGTGTTCTGCCTAAAGCTCACGTTGCTTTCTGTAACGCTGTGGCAAAACCCAGGAGGTTCAGGTTTTTACCTTCAGTTAAAGAACTCATACAAACCATGTGCAACGGCAACCTCACTTTTCACTCACATCATAAATGTCATATCACAAACATTAAAAAGCTTATACTCTGAGCTTCCATTCGTTTTCCTTTCAGACTGGGCCAAACTTAGTATTGTTTCTCCCTGTCTGTTTTCAGATGTGTTTTTTTCCCCTCTAATCTGAGCACATTCGTCTCTTAAATGATCTCTAGGAGGATGTTTGATTTCAGAAGGCAGAAAATTAGAATGAGGCAGAAAGGGAGAGTGCAGGGGCAGGGTTAGGCATCTACAGGATCTCAGGAAGGCAACCATGTCCTGAAAGTGCCACTTCAAACAGCTTTCATCTGCAAAATTGAGTCCTAGAAAGGCACAGGAAGAAAAATATCTAAACAGCACAGTGAATCGCAAAAAACTACTGCCAAGAGTTGAGTCACGTACACAGTGAGGAAAGTTCAACTCCGGAATACATAGTAAAACTGTAAAACTCAGTATAATAAGGCCAGAATCTAGTTTTTGCCTGAGGTCAGCAGAATTCACCTTAGTCATGGAAGAGGTAAATGGGGTCTAGCAAAAGGCAGCTCTGGAGGAGAAAGCAGCAGAGGAAAGCTGATCGGGCTTTAAGCCTTGCCTTCCCTTGGCTGGAGTGGTCTGCTCAGGAAAACTAGCAGGTGTACCAGGAGACTAGCAGGGTTATGCAGGGAACTTGTGACTCAGCTCCCACAAAAGGTGTCGTACAGGGACTGGGAGCAAGGACAGGCCACAAAGAAGGAATTAGAAACAATACCCAGGCATGTTGGGGTGGTGTCAGGAAAACCAAAGTCCACCCGCAGCTGAAGCTCAGGAAGGACATCAAGAACACAGAGACTTCTGCTACACTGTTAGTAAAACTGGGCCCTTTGCTCAATGGGGGGGATGAATTCAAGTCTTTCAACACCATCACAATATTTTTGCTTCATGTTTAAGACATGACACTATGATCTGGATAGGTGCACAACCTGAAAGATAAAAAACTGGTTGGTTGGCCAGGCTCAGAGGGTGGGTGGCTAGTCATACTTGCAAGAGTAAGACTTCTTAATTCACTTAGCAACCCAATAGTTTAAAGTTTATAAAGCATGTGTCTGTCTAAAATTGCTTCTGTCTAAAATTGTTTGTGAAGGTCACATCTACATCACTTCCATCAGAGCTGAATTCTGCTAATAAGACAGAAAATATCAAATCCACCTCAGTGCCCCACAGTCTTGGGAATTTTGAAAAACATTGAGATTCGTTCCTTTACCACCACGAATGACCACCAATACAGAAACCTGCAGGTCATATCAGGACACTTTTTACAGCTTACACAGATGCTAGGAATTTAATAATCCTGTTTATAACATACAGGAATAGTAACTTATCTTCCAAGCTGTTAGCAGTGTTGGCCTCTGAAAAGCCAAAAGGCAGAAAATACCTCCAAGTTAAGATTCTATACTGGAAGAAAACTCGACTGCCAGGTAAGACAGTACTAGAAGAACATAAATACTATATAACAATAACAACAATAATAGCAGTAACAACAAGGACAACATCAACAGTAATAGTAGTTATAGTAACAAGTAATTACACTTTAATATTTACGTTCTCTATGAAATTACAGACACGCCACCCCTTTCATATTAAAGTCCCGCAATAACTGTCTGCACTGCGAGCGCTCAAGGGCACACACACAGCCCGAACGCTCGCCCCGGGGCTCTGGCGCTGCCCGGAGCCCCTCGGCCGGCTCGGCCCGCGGGAACACGCGTGTCCTCCGGCCGGCCGCGAGCGCGTCCCGCACAGCCCGCAGCGGCACGGCGCTCAGGNNNNAGGCAGGGCAGGGCCGGGCAGGCAGGGCCGGGCTGCTCCGGTGCGCAGCCGCCGCGGCGTTCGGGGCGGGCAGGCCGGGCCGCTCCCCGCGCCCTTCTGCCCCGTGCTGGGGGCACCGCGGGATGGCGGGCTCGGCGCTCAGAGCCGGCCGGAGGCTGGAAAAAGGCCTACGCGGGGTGAAGGGAGGCTTCCCGCATCCTTTCGTTCTCCGCCGGATGTGTGAAATTTTGCTTTGGTCTCTTGCCAGTCGCACTCAAATCACTGGAGCTTTGCCTCCATCCCGTCTTCTGGAGTGCTGTGTCCAGTTCGGGGCTCCTCAGGACAAGAGAGACAAGGAGGTACTGGAGACAGGCAAGCGGAGGAGCACACAGATGGTACGGGGACTGGAGCATTTCTCTCATGAGCACAGATTGCAGGAGCTGGGCCTGTTTAGTCTGAAGACTGAGGGGGTATCTCCTCTAATGCATATAAATATTTTTTAAGGTGGACGCCAAGACCATGGTGTGCCAGACTCTTTTCTGTCTCTTTCCAGAGACAGAATAAGGAGCAATGGCCATAAACTAAACCACGGGAAGGTCCACCTAAACATTAGGAAGAACTTCTTTATGTTGAGGGTGGCAGAACACTGAACAGGCTGTCCAGGGAGGCTGTGTCATCTGCTTTAGATCACCATGCCTTCACAGCGGCATTAGAGTAGATAATTTCCAGAGGTCCCTTCAAACCCGAACGATTCTGTGATTCCCTGTTCGTTAGACAGCCTGCAGTAGGATCCTCTGTCTTTGTTCACCCAGCCACCGCTGTCCTCTCCTTCACCCTCTCCCCTAGTCGCTCTCCTATTTCACAGTAACTGTGTGATGAGCCGTCGCCTCCAACAGCACATGTAACTTTTCCTCCTCCTCCCTCTGTGGCCCAATGAAGGCTCTGACATCCTATTGTCCTTGCCATGCTGCCCAACTGTTGCTATGGTTGGCAAATCTTCCACCAGGTTACACCTTTGTCTTGTCTTTCCCCCTTCAGCTCTCATGCAGAGATTCTGTCCAGCACACTAAGAATTATTCAGTTTCACCGGGAGCTAATGGCAGAAGTGGAAATCACCTGGTGGGTCTGAACCTGCTGGAGGAATTGAGACAGATGGGTTTACTGACGTCAGTAGAAATCAAAGCCATGAGCAGATGCACTAGTCCTTGTGTGTTGACATAATGATGGTTGTTGGTTCACTCCACTGCATTCACAGTGTCACAGAGCTGCAGACTCCTGCAGGACTGAGGCATGAGCAGGCTGAAGGGGACAACGGGCTGTCTGAACACTTTTGCAACTGGATCATGCCACCTGCTTTCCCAGGGTTGACATCCTGCACAGATGGACGTGAAAGTGCTTTGCTAAGATCTTCAGGCATGCTTTGTATTCATTCTCCCTGCAGCCACTCAGCCCAAATGACCAAGGCAGAGCTCGACTGCCATAGCTGCACACCCAGACCGTAAGCCTCACGCCTGCAGTGCGCTCTAGGGAAGAGAGCCACCGTGTCTGTGTGCAGAGAGCTGCCGCTTTCAGCCACGCACAGAAAGTACCTACAGGAGAAGACCCTGGGCATCGTGGTTCAACCTTCTCCCCATGAGTGTCTTTTTCCTCTGCAGTATGTAATAGGTGAACTGGAGTGATGGGACTTTTTTCCTGTATCAGGAGAGTCAGTTTACCTCCTGGACAGTTCTTTCAGCACGGGAGGCAGAAAGCATTTGAACAGGCGCTGCAGAAGGTGGAAGGCTGGAGCGCTGGGTTCCAGCGGTGTTGCCGGTGCTGCGCGGTAGCTCCGCAGCTCGCTCACCATCCCTCCGGCTGCTGAGCAGGGGAGCACGGGTTTACCGTGGGCTGAGCACCCTTGCACCTCTGCTTGCAGTCCAGTGCACTGCTCTCTACAAAGCAGAAGCCCCAGGGTCCGGGGGTGTGGGGCACGGACGGACCCCGTGCTCTCCCGAATGCCCTTCCCTCCGATGCTGCAGCATTCCCTGAGGCTGAGCTAGCCGCGGCGCCCCAGCTACTCGCAGGAGAACGCGGTGCGCCCTTCTGTTTCAGGAGGTCCTCCTTTGATGTTGCGGGGTCGGGTATTTAGCCCAGCAGCCTTCGCGCTTTGACAATGCCGCCGTGTCGCGGTGCAGCGACACTTCCCCGGCTGTCCCCGCTGCCCTGCGCGCAGCTCTGCCGGTGCCTCTGTGCCGCCTGCGCCTCCAGCCGGGCTGGCGTGGCTTCGGCTGGGCGAGGGCATGAGGAAATGCGGCCGGAGCTGGCAAGCAAGGTGCTAGTGAGCACTGTCAGCCGGGCCCCGAGTGTCCTCAAGACAGTGAGAAGATGTTTCAGGCCGGCAATCGGCTCTGCAAACACCGTGTGTCCTCCCCGTGACAACCCCAACACACTTGCTGCCCCCTTCCAAGCCTCCCGTGGTTTTGAGTGACATTTGACATGTTAGCATCACTCGAGTCTTAGACCATTTCATTTTATTTCACATTTGGAGGGTGAGATTTATGGAAGTAGCTGTAGAGCATCTGTACTTAAAGCTAGTGAAAGAATGTTACCTACCACAGGACTTTGAAACATTCATGTTTTATAACCAGTACCTCATTTTGAAGAATCTTTTTTGATAGTGAAGGTCATGGGTGAATATTTCTGGGAAAAGAAATCAAATGTAAAATAGCACATTTTTCAGGCATGTCATATGATCTGTCTTGGTAAATTATGTCAAAACCAGTCTGTCTTGCATCCTAGATGAAATTTTCATGATTTACAGTCTCTTAGATGAAATGCAGAAATGTTTTGGCCTTTTTTTAGAAAAACATTGCTTTTGCTTTTTCAGAATTGTAGTGTGTCAAGTTGGAGGGCAAGTCAGAATGCTGAACAGATTTTATGGGAGTGTCGAAAGAGGGATAAAGCAAGGGCAGAGGAGGCAAAGTTGGAAGAGTTCCTTTCTGTCGAAAATCCTCTTTGAGCAGTCACACTAGGGCTGTTCTGCCAGGGATGGATGGTGTTAGTTCCCCAGTCTCCTAGTGCAGGTTATTGTGTAGAGACTCACAGAACAGATCTAAGCATTTTTTGATAGTGAAGCCACTTGAGAGACTTTGAACAGCATTTTTGGGGGCTGTTCAACTTGACTTGCTTTGTAAATTGCAAAAGGTGTTGTTTATTGTTAAATCTGCATGTTCAATTTGATCCGTGGTAAAGTAAACCACAGATCAAATTGAGATTTTTAAGCAGAATTCTCTGTATTTTAAGTAGAATGCTCTGGATCTTTAAGCTCTGAGTCTTGAAGCAGAATTCTCTGTCCCTGTCCCTTCCTTTGATCTCTGTTGCAGATGGACGTTGATGGTATCATTCTCCCCTTTAACCCCTCTCTTGAATGTAAAAAGATGCTATCAGGTGGGTTAAGCAGATGTTGTTCAATGTTTATAGAAAGCTTTTGTCTTTTATGACCTGCCTGGCAATTGTCTGAGAAGATGACATCTTCTTTGACATTCAGCCTGAGGTTCTGCACGTCTTGCACTGAACTTTGCTTGAAACTGAGTAGGGGGCATCTCCCCAGACCACCACCAGAGACCACTAGAGAACCCCAAGGAGACCCACACGGGTCCAGTGACACGTATGGCTTAAGGTTTCACAAGCTAAGCAATTATGCAGCAGGAGTAACTATGTATTAGACAGGCAGGTTTATGTAGATTTCAATGTGCGAATTCTCTCACTTTTAAATTCCTGGTTTGCTTTATTTTTAGAAAATCTCCACCTTGCATCTTGAGCGGAATAAACAATGTCTCCTTTCTAAATCTGATGCTTCGTCTGTTTTTAGAGAGTTACAAAAGTCGGCAACAAAAGCAGTAAATTGATTTACAGTTTAGAGGCTTTGCAGCAGAATTAATTTCTTGGAGGTGCTGTCCAAGCATTCAAAGAGAAGAAGAAATTCAGCGGATCCCAGCAGGAAGGAGCAGATGGAGCCAAGGTTAAGACAGAAGCTGCTGCAGCCGAGCCATCGGGTCCTGTTGCAGAAACATTCAGAGTTATCCAAGGGGCAGTGACTGAAGAGTATGTGAGAAGTACTCAGGGTGTCTTTCAGTTTGAGTTATCTGGTAAGACCATCGCTTGTGCAGCCTTGCCTAGCAGAAGGCACTGTGTGTTTGCAAATAGAAACGCTCACCCTGATCCCGAAGCAGACCAGTTCTGGCTGCAGCCATCTGACAGGGGCAACAGGGAGGGCATGGCACGCCTTGCTGCCTTCTCACCTCGCTTCACTCTTGTCCAGGTGACGGTGGAGGCACTTGGTATATTGACCTGAAGAGCAAGGGTGGGAGCGCTGGCTTCGGAAAGCCTCCTGTGACAGCTGATGTGGTTATGAGCATGTCGAGTACCGACTTTGTGAAGATGTTCACAGGTGAGGGACAAAGGCCTTTGTCAGGGGGATGGAGATACCTGTGCCCAGAAAAGCCTCTGCTGATGGGGAGTAGAGCAGCTTCTTGCTTGGTGATGTGGGATTGGGGGAGCTTTTGGCTTCTTGTGGCTCAAGGGAAAGTGTAGGCCGGAACTGCTTGGATTTTTCTGCACTCTCGTGTCCCGTGAACAGGAAAAGAGCAAAAGCTTACACTGCTTTTCTTAACGAGGTAGCGACATTTTAGCAGCCAGTATTATCTTCAGAAAGAATCCAGTCAATGTGTTGGACTTGTGCTCTGCACATCTGTATGCAATGTTTCCTAAATGTACACTGCTTTTACAGGAGGACTTGTTAGGAAAATAACATGATTTGTTTCATCTCCCCAATGAGATCTGAGTTATATGGCCTTTTCTCAGTTAAGTCAGTCATAATCTAATAAGTTCATTAATAGCATGAAACATCTGATGTAATTCATTCCTCTTACAGAGTGTTTTCTCATGCCAGAAAACACTCTGTAATTTAAGTAGTATTGGACAGGAGGAAATGTCAGCACTTTCATAATGTTAAATTGCTACACTTCTTTGTAAGTGTGATTTCCACAAGTATCACTATTCAAAACAGCTCCAAACCTTTAGAAAGCTTCAAAATGGAGTCAGAAGAGAACAGATTAACCATGAAAAGAAAAGGAGTTATCCATTAAGTTATTAATTGTAAACAAATACTCAGAAATGTTTCTACAAATGGAGTGGGAAAGGTATATTCTATTTCAATTAATCAGCCTCCTCCTTTATAGCAAAGTGCTTCAATATTGTGAAACATGATAGACAGATAGATAGATAGACAGATAGATGGGGAAATACTTTGATAGATTCAGATATTGGAAGTGTATGAGATTTAATTACAGAGTCTGATTTAGTATTTTTACCACATGTATAAAACTATAAAGTATATTCCGAAACAGAATTTCTAAAGAACTCAAAGATCTTACTCTAGGGATATTACTGTTTCCTGTGCACAGCGTATATCCTTTTAATTTTCTGATGATTTTTTACTTCTTTTTAGATAAAGACTTTCATGTTTTCCATGTCAGGAAATTCTAGTATTAAAGGTGATATGATGCTAACATTGAGTCTGGAAAAGATGCTGCTACAGTTAAATATTAAACACTAGCAGAATATTTGCCTTTCCTATGTAACTACAATGCTGTTTTAAAACACCAATCCTCATTTTTCATTGATGTAGTGTAAGATGAATAGATTTTGTAATTGCTAGGGAAGTCACAACTCAGATTGATTCTAATCAAGTTTTTAATAACTTGCTGTAATGTTTAAAAGAAAAATTATGTTCCAAAATTCTGGTGTTTCAAGCACAGCTTTTTTCATTTTCACTTTTTTCCCTGACTGCTAACTGTCCTGTGTTACTGTGTTACTGTAAACCTGACAGAATTTTACTTCTTATAATGTTATCTCATCTTTAAATTACCTTATGCCTAATGAGATGTGAGTTCTCATCCCAGGATTAGGGGATGCACAGCATGTTTATGGTATACTGTAAGAACTAAAGTCAGCACAAACTTTTCCTCTGACTGGGAGACAAAGAGCATTTTTCTCTTCTGTACTCATTTCACAAAGCTTATATGAATTGACCACCCCTATCAGATAGGCTCTTTTAAAAGGCTGAAGATCTCAAACTATTGAAAAAGCCTGCTGTGCACTGTTAGGACAGGACCTACAATGGATGCTGTAGTAGAGGAATTATTGCAGATATTTACCTTCTGTAGAGGATTTTTACATAACGTCAGAACTGTGTTTCTTTTTACTCCATTGCTCCCTTCACAGATTTTGAGGCCCATAAAGATGAAGTTACTAAAAAAACTGTGATTGTTTTGCTACTGTGAGTACTGGAGATAAAGATACAGGTTTTCTGGGGGATGATAAATGAAGAGAACAGGTCCAACACGTATGTAAGAGAGACACGATCTGCAGGCTGCTGACGGTAGTGAGCAGGACTGATGGCTTATCGTGGTGCGAAGGAAATGTAACTCTCATGGGCTCAAGGTGTCTTTTTGACGTCTTCTCTCCCACCTGTTCAGCAGATCCAGGTCCCCCGCCGCAGTTTGCAGCAGGCGGTGCCAGCAGAGGGAGCAGGCAGCACACCGGAGCGGAGCTGCCTTGGACACCCCGCGGCGATCGGGAGCTGCCAAGCCTGCTCTGCTGCCCGGCCTGCCTGGCCGGCACACTTGGCCAGGGGCTAGACTCGCCAAAGTGCACCAAGATCTTTTTCTGCTTAGAGCAGGGGTCAAATATGGGATAGGGTGAGATAAGCGGGATGGCGGCAATTTAAAATCTGTTTCTGTGCCTTGCACCTCTCAGCTCCCTTCCCTCATTCCTTGTAAAAATCCCCTGCTCCAGAGTAGGAACGTACTTCTTGGTGACCGAGCACCAGGACTTGTCATACTTGTTTGAACCACTGAAATAATCAGTGAGAGTAATGTTTTATTGTCAGGGAGAGACTTGAGTTGGAAGAGCATTAGCCTGAACTCTTAAAACTTCGACAAAAATCAAACCCAGTGAATCTTTAAATAATGTCCATATAATATCCATATAAACTATATAGTTTATATAATGGAGTGCTGCTTAATCTTAGTTCTGTGCAGCATTCTGTAGAATAAGATGTTGCTTTGTGTAGCAAAGTTAACCTCTACATAACTAAATATATCTGGCTCAAGCAATAGTGCATAAGTCAGTATCTTTAACTGGGGTGGACTCTAATTCTGCTTCCCACCATTTCTACCAGACGCTGAGAATAAGACCTTGCCAGCTGTCTGGGGACAGTATCATCACACCTCTTGAGACAGGTTTACCTGCAGAGAGTTTTGTCAGTGGGGTCCACACATCAACTTGAAGTTACCTTAGGGAAAAAAAATAATAGAAAGAGAAGGAATTGCCTGACAAGTGGCCAGCCAAGAAGCAAAGCAGAAGAGTGTCCTTTCTGGAGTCAGCAAGCGGTGAAGATGAAAAAAGTGACTATAATTAGTTTTGGCAGGCTTTCTCCTCTGTTAACTCTACCCTTAGCATTAGGATGCAGCCAAGCTATCTCTTGGTTGTTTTATATGATGCTGTCAGTGCTGACAGGACCACATTTAACCAATCACAGATGGTGTGTGTCAGTCATTCCACTTCGTGTGTATTTATGGCTGGTAATGCTCACAGGTTATTTATATTATTATTATCTACTTTTCTATCTGCTTACTCTTGTTTTCCCCCTAACACAAACTAAAGTTAAAAAAGAGATACGAAACATGAGGAGAAGAAAGAGGAGATTCTCAGACTATCGGCAATTGCTTTCTATGAGTACCCACTGAGATTTTCAAGTGGAAGGCCAAGGCAACAGCATAGGAAGGAGAAGGGAGAAAGACTGATACAGAAGGTTGGCTGGAAGGCTGCAGGGGTGCAAGTGACAGCTGAGCCCTACTGAAGGGTGCACAGAAGGCACTTGGCATTGCAAAGGTGAAGCCACTTATGCATGTCTGGGTGCAGCAGTTGATGTATCTGGCATTTGCTACTCAGCGCTAAAAGAGGGTTAATGCAATGAAATTGTGATCAGGAGGTTGGACTGGGAAGCCTACACATTAGAACCTAACAACCAAGGAGGCAGAAAAGTGTACACATTGTTTCTAGCATGGTCGAGCTTTAGCTCTATGGTTTGCTCACTAGAAAGTGAAGCAAGGAAGGAAAAGTGGGTTCTATCAAATTTCTTAAAGGTGAACAGTAATTTTGAGTTTGTTTCCCGCTTCTCACTTTCTCCCACTGAAAGGAGCTACATGGCATGAGCAACAACTCTGAAAGCAGACCTTTTCATCAATGGTTTAAGTTATAGCTGGCTGGGGGATAAGTACAATATCATTATCTTCAGTTGTGATCTTTGTCAACTTTGGTTGTGAGTAAGATGTAGTATTGGGTTAAAAAACAACACAAAATCAGTGTGTTGGATTTTTTTAAGCAAGAAATGTATTTCATGCTATTAATAATATTTTGTCCAGAAGGATGTTATCAGCTATTTCTTTATATATAGCTTACTATTTATCGTTTACTAGCTATAAATAGTAAGCTATATATAGCTTACTGTTTCTACTAAATGACTGAATATGATGGAGGGGAATTTGGTAATCCAGGCTTTACTGTAAAAGCAGTGTCTAGGTCACATCTATTTACTGAAACAGATCTCTCAAACTTCAAAATTTACCAGACCAGAAAGGGAGGGAACAAAATATATACCATGGTCGCCTCAACCCAAGTTGGGAGAAAACTTGGGTTATTTTGTTTTCCAGAGGAATAAATGTTCCTGTGACAGTGACAATCAGACATATCTTAAGTAAATAATGCCTTATCTTCATGTTTACATCCTTGTCTGCTGTTATTTTCTTCTCTTTGAAGAAAAGGAGATCCCTCCAATGACACGTCATGTGATACACTGATGTTAGCCTGATGTAATAGGCATGAAAGGCTGGAAACAGCTGCAGGATTTCTGTGGCAGAAATCTGGGCAGCCCCAGGACTTCTGTGGCTGCTCTCGCATGAGTCCAGTTTTGTTATTACAAAGATTTTCCCCACCCTCCATCTTTTTGTGTTTGCACTGTGAGCTCTGTAATGCTTCCTGTAAAATAGGAGTTCTGCCCTCACAGCCCAGCCTTAAGAGGGGAACAGAAATTGATGCACTGTGGGTCTGCTACAGCCTTTAAATGTCATTTGCAGAGAGCCACCCCCTTTTCTGAGCCCAGGAACTCAACTAGCAGTGTGAGTGGGTGAAGAGCATGGACCAGTTAAGTTTTAAAGCCACTGTCTGTGTTCTAAAGGACATTAGGGAATAACTTGAGGCCACAGGCTGGAGACCAAAGCATCATGGTTTCTTGGACATAGAAACAGCTCATTGTCTTTATCCTATATACAGAAATTGCACACGATACATTCAACCAAATCTCCCTCATATAATTAGCACACACTTATAGTGCCAAGTCTCCTGCTTGCTTTGAAGTCAGTTTCTTGTTGAACTCTTATTACACACTTTTACCATACTCATTATTCAGACTTTTGTTTAAATTGCCTGTATATTTCATGCAAGAGCTGACACTCACCTGCTGTTATGACAGATATGTCCCGTTCCACCAAAACCCACAGGAATTTATAACAAAACAGAGTTGTGTGGTGACAACTCTGTGGTGACAACTCTGAAAACATACAAACTGGATTCTCAAGGGTCTTTCAAGCCTATTGTGAAGCAGTATAGAATTCCCAAAGGCACCTTGTGATCTTCATATACCGTTTTCTATGTTAACACTAATTGTTAGTTGCAGCCTAGTAACAAAATGAACAAAGGAAGGACCAGCAGGAAGTTAGTTCTGCTCTGATATGCTTGGGTGTAAACTAGTGATGCTAGTGATGTCTACACTGCTTCCTTCAGCATCATGCACATGTAATAGAAAGGTGGCTGCCAAATGTGGCAATCTGAGGTTCTCAGTGGAGAAACAGGTATATCTGTCAGTTTGTTAGCTGCTCCAGACAGGCAGACATGGTATGAAAAATTTAGAACTGACCCAAAGGCTGGGTACTTTTCCTGGGCATTACCATCTCTCTAAGCTTTTATAAGCTGTTACTTGTTTTGCATTTCATCAATTGCACTCTTACTCTGATCCTAGCTCTGACCTGAAGTTAAGAATTTTGTTGTGCTGGTTTGGGTTTGGATTTTTTTTATTATTTTGTTTTTGTTTTAAATTGATGAATAACTGCAGTCATAACAAATCCAGTCACTGTGAGTTGGGTTGGTCTTTAGTGCTGGTACTTACTCCCCCACGCTCTTTCAGGATGTCCAAAGAAAAATGAGCATGCTGTCGTGTGGGCTATATGCTGGGTGTTGAACCTCCAAAGGGAGTTTGAGAAGGGTAGGAGTCTTCTGGTAATCAGTGATTACTGGAAAAAGACAAAACCTTTACTGTGCACTGTGATGGCTTAATCTGTGCTCTTCAGGTTTTCTCACATAACCTTTGACTTTGGAAACAAGCTCGGGACACTCCTTGCCTGGTCACCCCTTTTAATTCAGCCTGGTGTTTTCCTACATGACCAGAAAAATGCTTGCTCAGGTACTTGCATAGGTCTGCCCTGCCCTGGTCAGGCACAGCAATTCTTGCAACACCTATCCTAGCAATCCAGTAGAGAGATTGCCAGCAGTCCAGGAGGCTGGAGCTGAAGACTAGTCTCCTCAAATTTTCCAGTTAGAATTAGGCTTTCTGTGGGCTTGTGTCCTGTTAGTGCCCCAGAACAAAGCCTGCCTTCCCCTCTTCCGGATCCTTCTAGTGCCCTGGTTTCTGAGCTATGGAGCAGAGATGTAGGATCAGTGTCAAAAGCAGGATTACAAGTGTTGAAATACTGTTGAGCAGGGTGCAACTAGATGCTGTGATGAATGACGAAGCTGAAGGACCATGGTCTTCTAAAGGTGAGTTTGTTCTGAAATCTTTTCCAAAAGTGACTAAATCTTATGGCACCAAGAAGTGCCCCCCACAAGTAATTTTTGGACTGGCAGGTAAGTGAAGGACAAATTAACCAGCACTACTTTGCTTTGAAATATTGTGTGTATTTAATTACAGATTTTCCAGAAATGCAGATATGATGGTTCACAGATTCTGCTTTTAAGACCCTTCCTGACATAAAGAGAAGGTGTGAGGTGTGAGGGAGAAGTTGACCACTTGATCTTCCTCTTAAGGGACCAGTCTTAAACAAATGGATCGTATTCTGATACTGCTTTGCCATGCCTTAGTAAATGAATTTGCTTTTCAAACATTACAGTCGCAGTGTTTTCTATAGGAAACCTAAGAAAAACCCCAACAGACAAGCAACTTATTTACTTCTAAATTTATTTGCAATTTTCCAAGGAACTTCCCAATACCAGCATACCTGTTTAGTGCCAGAAAGCTGTTGTCCACAGAGCTGCTTAATGGCTTTTATTCTGACCCTACCCACACCAGTTCAGCTCTGCTACAATGCTATGGAAAACACAGGGATACAAAACCCTCTGCATGGTCACGAGAGGACTCTGCCTCCTTATTTACTAACCACCAGCATCCCAGGAGTGTGTTGCAATACCCCAGCTCCACTTGTCACACCGGTTCTCTGCAAGTCAGACCACTTGTCTTCCTTCAGGTATGGAGGAAACTGCCACCCAGCTTGCTGTCCTTGACTTTCAGTCCTCATAGCTGGGTGTTTGTAAGCTGCACCTGCCCCACAGACCCAGCTGTTGCTCTGCCCTTCCAGAGCACTGATGTCCCACGAGGGAATCAGCCCATTAATACTGACTCACAGACACCTTTTTCTCACCAAGCCCTTGCACCCAGAGAAGTGTGTCAGCAAAGTGGGTCTAGCTCTCGAATTCTGAGAGGGCACTGCAGTAGTACTCTAGACTGACACACAGGCTTTTGGGATAGGAAGCTGACTCCCCAGATTTTTTGTGCTTATTCCTTTGCAATAGGTGTTGAGGTGGAGGAAGCTTCAGTGAAGAACCAGCTGTCTGCCTGCATGTTGGAAGGCTGCCTGAAACAGGCTTCCCTGACAGTGTTACATGGAAGTCAGAGGCAGTGTGGGACAGACCAAGGTTTGGCCAGGCACTGAGCTCTTCTAGGACTTTCAGGGACCTTCTGGAGAGGGACTACTCTGTGCTCGAACTAACTGATGGGGTATAGCCTTGCTTGGGTCTCAACAAATGAAGCCTAGAAAGGAATATGAATCTTTTAACTCATATTGCTTTTTAAAGTGGTTGCCTTTCTCAGGAAGATATTGCTTGTGCTAGGAATTTTTCTTGACTCAAAAGGGGTTCCAGCTTATCTTCTTGCACTGCAAGAGCTGGTTTGATTGGGCACATGTTCCTCTGAGGAACATACCTTTGAAAAACACAGCAGATTATTCACACTGTGATGATACACTAGTTCCTGATCTGCATTTGGATGGTGCCAGCCATTATCAGCAGCTCTTGGAGCACAAATGCTAATGGCAGTCTGTGGGGAACTGCAAAAAAAAGCCCATTGTGGCAGTGGCCCAATCATGCCCCCCTTCCTGTGACACAATCAGTTCTGATTTCAAACCTACACCTGGTCAAACATTCTTGGCCTTTCTCATTCTTCATTCTCATCCCAGCTGCTCTTCTTGTAGGTCCTTAGTAGCCAGCTTCCTGCTAAAACGAGTAATATTTTCTGATTATATCTGTCTTCCTCCCAGCCTGTTCATCACTTCCCAGTGCAGCTTCCCTCCTGCTGTGAGGCTGGTGGATTTCACACGGGGCGCTGTTTCACCTTTGTGTTTCAGCTGGCAAAGCTTCTGGCACCAGGTCAGGCTCATGACCAGCGGTGAGGGTTGATGGAGAGTCTGTGTGGGTGCTGGCACACCCTGCTCAGCTGGGCAGGAGAGAGCAAGCATGGCCGGGGCAAAAACTGTAAGGCTGTGACTCACTCACGGCTTCCTTGCTGTCTGGATCAAACGCAGGGCACAGCTGGGCAGCAGAAACAAACCACCGAGCAGAATCCCAGCTCACCTGTCTGTCCTGCACAAATGGGGAACTGGCCCAGTTGGTGCAGGTCTTATCTCACAGAGGACATCCCTGGGAAAAGCCAAGTTTTGTTTGCTCCTGCTTGACCAATGTGGTGCTGGAGGGATGCTGGGGAAGCTGAGCAGTTCATAACAAAGCCAAGTGGTCACTTGGTGTCTGCACATTTTCAATGAGGTGGTATCATCTGTGCTCTAATGTCTCTGTCACTTGCCTGGACCTTTGGGCCTCTCTTCAAGCAGGCAGTCAGGTATTCCCAAACAGGAGGGCAACAATTCCTTTCCATCCCATTTGGCAGCTTGTACACTGTATTTCACAGCCAGTGTTTCTCTGCAGAAGGTTCAGTTCTTGCGGCATCTGGGATGCTTTGCGTTTGCCCATTGTTTTTGGTCTACTGGTGGCATGGGTGTTAAAGGGATGGCAGGCTGCCCAGGAGTACTGGTGGGGAGAGCACGAGCTTCAACTGAGCACCACGAGCCCCAGTTTTCCTGGCACTGGTGTCTGGAGTGAGACAATTTGCCCTTGCCACACAGCCTGATATGGCTGATAAAGGGTCCTAGTGCACAGAATAGTGAGTTGCCAGAGATCACAGAATAAAATCCATTCTAGGTCTGGGATGAGGATGTAATACACCTCCATCCTCAGCCCTCTGCATTAATGACAGGACCCTGCTGCCTCACCCAGACATGTGGACCATCTATGGAAAGATGCTCAGCACCTCCAGCAGGTGTCCATACCAACCAAGTGAGATGTCTGCCTGGATGTGTTTTATTCCAAGTGAGGAATAGGAGGAGAAATGGCTGGCAATAATACCTCCTCACCACAGCAGTCTCTTGGCTTTGCAGAGGCAGGACAGTTTGTCTGTCTGTCTGTCTGTCCACCCTGAATCAGCCAGCAGAGTCCTGTTGGATCAATATCAGCAGCTTTCCTTCCTGGAGAAAACCTTCTTTTCTCCATTGGGAACATTGGTGCATATGATTGCTGCCATCCTTTACTAATACAGGCAGTAAGCTAAAATGAGCTCATCCAGAACTGCAGTTCTGTGCTGAAGTGCTGGAGACATTATGCTAGGCTTATCTGAGCTCTTCAACAGAGCCTGTGATATGGAACAGAAACCTCTATGATGCAATTACAGCCCTGTGTAACACCCTGTGATGATAATAGGGCACAATAACCAAGCAACCATGTCAGAGGTTTGTGAAGTATTTTCAAATCATCTTTTTAATTAATGAGTGCAGATACTGCATTGACCTATGGCTGCTCCTAAAAAAGAATAAACGAAGAAGGAATAGAAAGAGGTGGGGAAGAAGGTGGGAGGAGGGTAGGCTTGGAGGCTACTTTGTCCTGCGACCACTGAAGTGCATGAGAGAAGTAGAGAAGAACAAAGAAAAAGAATGCAAAGGAATAAACAAGACTGAAGACCAACTGTGAAGAGCAGTTGTGTTGCCTGACTGCAGACGATGTGCTTGATTGTAGGGCTCCCAGAGATGAGGGGTGTTTGTTTGGAAGGCAGTCCTCTTCAGGAATTCCTTACTGTCATTTGTGAAAGTGTAACTATTTGGTTTTGAAAAGACAGCTCAGCAGCCCCACCTCGGAGGCAAACAGACCGCTGGTTTCAGCCAATACAACCCATAGAGCCTCTGACCACAGAGGTGTGTTTTATGGTCTGTGGAGTACTGTGGGAGCATATTCCTGGAAAGCAGCCCATTCCTGTCCCTGGAAGAACTCTGTGGGCACAGCAGAGTTCAGGAAGGTTGTGGTTTGTTTCTTAATGTCGCCAGTGCTTTGACCACAGGTCCCCGCATTAAAAGCAAGATGTGAAAGCAGGGTGTCATGTATTCAATCATGATGGATAGAGGCAGACGCTCCCTTCACTCCCTGGAATAATTACTCCTTCCATTAGGGTCATTCATCTTTAGGAGTCTAACACTGAAACCTTGATTTTAAAGTATTAAAGACCTCTGCTGAGTTGCAGCAGCATGACCATGACACCGAAAATAACAGTAGCAGAAGGGATGGCAGTCTTCCCTAGGCAAGGCTAACACTGCTACCAAATTCCCCTGCTGCATCACAGGCAAACCCAGAAAGAGCATTACTTTTGGCATGAATACACGTCCAGATTGCCTCCATTATACCCTTGTGTAAGCATTGTTGCCATCATAGCTACTAGCATGTGTTAGCCCATTTAAGTTTTGCAAATGTTGGCATAAGGAAGATGAGGAGAGGAAACCTCTGGGGCATGAAGCAGCCGGTTTAGGCTGATAGCCAGGCCTGTCTCCTTCTGGAGTGATGCAGGGTAAAAAACGCCCAAGTGAAGAGATGAACAGAGTTTGCTTTGGCATGTGCCTTGCTTACTGTGGGAGAACCAACACCCCGAGAAAATGCAGCAAGCACACAGTGAGCCCTTTTTCAATTGATTATTTGCAAAGAAATCCCAGTATGAGTAATGTTGCTGATAGGATCTCTAGTTGCAAGCAAATCAAGAAAGTTCTTGTTTTCACAACAGATAAATTACAGTTTTTATTGTCATATCTACAGGTGCAGCATCTGTGCAGGTATGTGCACGCATGTGTATATAGTCCACATAAAACAAACAGATCATGCCAGATACCTATTAAAAAAGTAACAGTATATCTTGTTTCTGTATCTGCGCAAAGCAACGAAGTAGCAGCTATTTGGACACACCTGCTTTGAGTAGCTCATCTGCTAAGTCAACAGACCTCCACTAGAATAATGATAATTACATTATCTTATGTCAGCTGAGGACGTGTGCCTTGGCGCGACAATCCCGTTTCACATGCGTGCGTTTCTCCCTGCACGGCAACGCAAGGAACGCAGCTCCCGTTGCCCGTTTCCCCGCAGAGGGGCAGGGGACCGTCCCTCCACCGCCTCACGGGAGTCTACCCCTGGCCCGGGAGGAGCGGATGTCCCTTGGGCGTCCCTCGGTGTCCCACCCTGTGCCCAGCCAGCAGCTGTGTCGCTCCGCCCGGCGTGGAGCGTGTGCGGTGTGCCACGGCACAGAGCCTGCGGCGCAGTGCGGTGTGCCGGCTGAGGTGTGCGCTGCGCGGTGTGCCATGGCACAGTGCCTGCGGAGCGCTGCCAGCACGGGCCGATGTGCGGGTGTGCCATTGCACACTTCCTGCGGTGCGGGGGACCGGGCGCCGGTTTCCGGTGGCTGACAGGAGCCGGAGCCCGCCGCTGCCTCCTCCGGCGCGGAGTACCACACACCCCCGCACTCACCGCGGGGAGGAGGAGGAGAAGGAGGAAGAGGGCGGAGGGAGCAGAGCAGCCCCCCCGCGCCATCCCCCGAGCGATATCGCCCTGATCCCCCCATGCAATACGGGCGATATCGCACCGCTCCCCGCCCCGCGCTCCCGCCGACAGGCACCTGCAGGTACGTGACCCGCCCGGCCGCACCGTGTGTGGGGATGCGTGTGCGGGGGTGCGTGTGTGTGCATCCAGCGCTGCCCGCCGCGGCGGCGGGCGATACTCCCGTGTCTGGCTCGCTCTCTCTTTGTGCGCGGCCGAGGGCTCTCCGGGAAGCTTCACCGGGCACGGGCACGGGCCCCCGGCCTTGTCGTGGAGCGCTGTGCAGTGGCAGGGCTCGGTGTGCCCGCCCGGGCTGCACTGGGGGTGCCGGTCAAGGACGGGGGAGGCAGCGGTGCCTCAGAGGTCGTGGTTTGTCACAACATACGGAGTGGAGTGAAACCCCTCGCCCCGCGTTGCATCCTCTTGCAAAAAGAAAAGCGACCCTTACAGCCCCCGCCTCCCTCCCACTCCCAGCTCCCTGCTGAAATAGAGGTGGGCAGGCGCAGGGGGCTGTGGTTTGGGACCCCAGGGGTCTGCAGGCTGCACCGAGAACGGGGCCGGGGGCCAGTGCCTGGCGGTGTGGTTTGGCCCCACGTAAGGTTCGGGCCCTCTGGCACCTCCCGCAGGGGAGCTCCGAGGGTTCCCTCTCGCTCCCAGCTCAAGCAGGCAGTGGGGAGAGCACTGGGAAAGGCAGCTCTTCACTAACTTGGCTTGCCACCGAGACGAGGCAGGAGCAATAAGGCAAGACAGAAAACTGAAGAAAGCTTGGAAAGGATGGTTACATGCAAAGGAAAAGAGTGAAAATGATGGAGAGATATATTGAGCCTTCTGCAATTCAATTCCAGTTGTCAGACAGAGACCCACACTCCAGCCAGAGGAATAACTATGACACATTAAAACTCATCTTCCATCTACAGTGTTAATGGTTAAAAATATCTTCTGAACACAGCTGGCAGTTCAGTAGTACTAGATAGGGTACGGTTATTTCCATTCAAGAGAATGAAGATCTGTCATAGAAACAAAACAATACGCTCAGTAAAAACGACATCTGTGTGACTGGCTTTCAACATTTGAATTGTTAATCTGTGAAGTTTGCTTTTGACTGGTTTCGCTGCCATTCCCCTACTATCATTCTCAGAAATACAACCTCTGCCAGTGCTGTTGCAATGCTAAAACTGTGATAGATGCTGAAGCTTGGCTGTGAACTGGCACAAGCTGTAATGCTTTTCATTTTTCTGTTGATTTGAAGAGAAATGGGACTCAGCACTTAGTGTGCTTGATAGCAGTAGTGAGAATTTGCATAAAACAAATTATGACATCCCTTTGCTGTGTTCTGGATGACAGCTTTTCAGGTCAGGAACTAGGCTTGTTTTTCTTAACTTTTGTTTTTCTCTTTAAACAGAGTAACCCCAAAAGGTCTTTTCAGGTCAGGAGTGACCAGTTCCTGTTTCCCTCATGGCTTTTTCAGTTCTCCTCCATATAATTCAGAGCTCAGACCCATAGGGCTGTACTCACGTGGTAGTGCAATTAACCTGATAACCTCAGCTAGCACCACGCTGCGGCTGCACGCCTGCCCCACAGCACATGTGCGTAGTTCCAGAGTGCTTCTGACACACTGGCCTTACCAGAAGCTGGGAAGAATCACCCTGAGGGTCAAATCTGCCAGTTGTCTCAGGCTGATTATTCAAACATCATTTCAGGCTTGGCTAAACCTGTTTTTGCCCACTTGTAAAGCCACACAAAAGTTGGAAATCACATGGTTCATGCACTCACCTATTGTCCCATGCTGACATCGGCGCTCAACCTGGCTAAGTCTTACCCAGAGTCTCTCTTCCCTTTTTACCTCTGGCTTTCAGCAAAAAGATATTTTTCAACTTGTTGCTCAAGATAATGAGCTCTTTGAAATCCTTCATAGGTAGGCTAACAAACAAACCTGATAGTTTAAAAACCTTGCACCCAAAGAAGTAATAGAGAGATGTAGGAATTGGCAAAAAGATACTGTGTGGTCTAAGCATTAACAGAAAGTTTTGAGAGGATAATAGGTGGTCTTACGTGCAGAGTAAAACTTGTTGTGAGAGAGATACACCACAGAGTTACAATTTTTGCTGTTGCCACTACCGGATTTTAAGAGTGTAGCAGAAGTTTTCTTTATATCCCACTAAAATAGCTAGGTGTTCAGAAGGTAACGTAGAATTTGTGGAAGAGCTGTAACAGCTCAAGTACTTCTCCAAGGTGTTAGCAAGCTGCTGTTTTAAATGTTTTTGTGTTTGTTCTGTGTTTTCTGGAGGGTTTTTTTGTAAGTAAATATGTATTGATGTTGCTCTCATACTGATGCATCTATGCGCTGGTAGTCAGTATTACATGAGGAAGTTTTCTGTAACTGAACTTACTGAAAGCTTCAAAAGCACAGTAAAATTCTGTTTCATTTATGCAATGATAAAAGATTTATAGTCATGAGTTCCTGAAGCAGCAGCAGTTTGTTGCCTTAGCTGTTCACACCTGGCAGTCACCAGCTGCACCTGCCTTAAGATGCCATCAAACCTCACCCTGGTGCTGGTTTGACTGGGCTGTCGTGTCCATGCACTGCAGCTCCATGGAGACCTGGGGCTTCAGCAATGACATCTTTTTGTATTTTCAGTCTCCCAACCTTATGCCTCTCTGCCTTCCTTCCCTGTTAGTTATAAAATGCAGACAGAAGAGGTCTGAAGGTCTTAAGTGTAATCCCAACCTTAGCATTCATTTCCACAGCGCCAGTGTTTTTCCACATCTGCACTTTGGGTGTGATAACTCATCCATGCACGGTTCACAGAGGTGGTGTGAAAATTAACTGCAGTTTGTAAGGCACTTTCGCAGAAATGTGTGTGGCAATTGGTCCTCTCGAGGATTGTTATGCATCTGGTAATTGAAGAGTAACTGGCTGAATATAATATTCTGCTTCCAAAGGTTATTCCTGCACACCTTTTTGCAAAGTAAAACAGGGTAAGATGAAGGTTAGTGACCTAAAAGTCGAGCAATTTTTTATTGGCTTTTCTAGTCTCTTTCTGTGAAAAATATTAAGAAATGATTGTTCATTTGTATCAAACGTTTCCATGATGGATCTGCATAATAAGTCAAAGGAACTCAAAAGACTTACACCTTAGTACTATGACTAATGAAGAGGACCCATGGAGCCCAGCGGCTTCATCTTCAGTTACTTGACCTTGGTTCTGATTTGTTGATTTTTGAACTTTATTTACTGGCCAGGTTGATGAATTCTCTTGTAAGACAGAAATTATAGGATGTCAGTCTTCTCTTGTTTCTGTGGTAACAAGTACACCTCACAGATTCCCTAATGCCACTCCTGGCTGGCCACTGATCATCTGTGTTTTTCCAGAAGTAAATAAAAGGTCTTATTCATATGACTGTCCGAACTTAAGCATTCAAAATGGAAACAGAAATAAAATAATAGATGCCTTCACCAAACTGAGAATGTGTTGTACTTTAGCCTCAGTCATACAAACAGTATTGGGATGTAAGTAGATAACTTTCAGTATTGTGTTTTCTTCTGTGGATGGTATCGTGAAAAGGACCTGTCTCAGATCCTGGGTTTAGTTTGATCCTCGTAGAGCCTCTTCTTTGCCTGTGTGCAAAGAAGTTACTTTGTGTGATTTGGGACTATTCTCTATTACAGATGTTTTCTGCATTTTCTGCACAGTAAGTTTTTATCATGGGCCTTGTATTGCTGGAGAGTTCATTCACATTGCTTTTTCCATTCCTTTTCTTATTTTTTGTTTAGCAACAAGCAGGGTCTGAAACTTCAGTTCACTTAACTAATGTTAGGTCAGAGACATCACATGAGTTCTGCTGGACCTGGGCATCTTAAGATTTTAGTCCTGTGAAAAGTTACAGGAACATAAGTTTTCCTCTAAGTGCAGAATCACAGGGTTAGATTCATGGTGTTCACTGAGTGAGCACTGTTACCTTCTGCAAGTTTCTATTTCTATTGTTCGAGGCAAATATTTTCTAAAAGCAGTCATCATACCTTAAATATTTTACATAGGTGTTTTACCTATAATGCCCAAGATAACTGGAAGAGATAAGTGGAGGGAAGAGATTCCTGTCAAATTTTCTCTCCAGGTTTGTTTATTTCATCAGTTTATTTCCTCCTGTTTCTGTATGGTCTGCCCTAATATTTTCCTCTGTGATCTTCAGTAAAGTGAGGGTCTTTGATTAGTGTGGGCAATCACGCATAAAAAAAAAAATCCCTAACATTTTTTAAAAACAGGATCCTAACCCTTACGGCAGTACCATCCAAATGTACACGATACTTTACTTCTCACCTAGTCCAGTGGAAGCTTTCTTGAATCACCAACACTATAGTTTGAAAGCTTGATTGTCCAGTCCCTTCACCTAACGGCTGCATCTTAACAAAAGAAATAAACAAGAAAGGTATCCATGATATAATAATCTTCTACAGCAGTTCTTTTCAAAATATGTTTAAAGCTGACAGCAGCTGGTTTTAGTAATTTCAAATTTCACTGTCTATTCTGTCATGGAGTTAAGGCTGGACAAAAGAAAAACCATCGATGATCAAGTAGGTTGGAGAAATGCCTCAAATGAAATGAAATTAAATGAAATGAAGCAACTGGAGCCACACCATGAGATACGCCATGAAATGTGTGGATGGTGTGCTGAGGGATTGGAAGACCCTTATTGCTGCAATCAGCCAGGTTAAAGAAAGTGACGCTAAGGTGACTCCGGTCCTGTTCTGCCCTTATGCAAGACCACAGCCTTTGTAATCTCTTTGTTACTCCCGATACTCCTCATTTACATATAAATTGGCTGCCCCCCCCCACCCACTTAGGCATGGAGGGGGCGTTGCCCGAAGCAACCAACGTGAAAAAGGACAGCGAGCTAGGAGCTACGTTGTGTGGGAATTCAGGACTTCAAAGATCCCCGTTGGCTGGATCCAGGACCAGTGACCTCTCATTCTGTCTTTCTATCTCTTTTCCTTTTCTTTACCTCCTCCTCTCTCCCACATCCTCTTTCTTCCTCTTTCTCGTATCATATTGCAAAGTTTACGAATACAGCCATTTGCTAACTGTGTCCCTTCAAACCATTGTAAATTTTCCTTCAAATAAAATTATTACTCATTAAATGGCTGCTAGTGTTGTTTTAGTATATCTCTAGGCAAAGGTATTTTCGAATCTGAGCCACTTTCCTCCCCCTCTTGTGTTGGGAAGTCCTAAGAGATACCTAGTAAGTGGTCAGATAAAGCAGGGAAATAACCTCTTAGCTGTAAGCCAAGATAGGCTTGAGCTGTGGTAAGACAACAGCTACCTGGGAAAGGCCAGAGCTTGACTGCTCCCCTGTTTGAAATCATCATCTCCCCCTTCCTCATCTCCTGTTAATAAACAGAATTTCTAGTATGCCTCTGCTGAACCCAGATATTTATTTTGCAGGTGTAAATTTCCACGTGGTCGACTGTGGTTTACAAGCTGTTAAACTACACTTAATAGGCTCCCCAGTAGTGACCCAAAATAACTGCTGTTATGTTTTATAAATATGTAAAGGTGTGTCATATATAAATATTAGCAATATAGAGACATTAAAGTATGCTTATTTATAAATACCTATACAAATATAATATCGGTAATACATATAAGTAGTATAATTTTATTCTGAAATTCTATTCTATATTCTGTATTATTAACTGTAATACAGTCTATTAGCATGGTGTATACACTTTATCATTATTTATTATTATTATTATTATTATTACTATTAAACATGGCCTGTTCTGTAGTCAGATGAGACAGAAAAGACAGGTATTGCACAGAAGGTGTCTGACTTATGAGGTGAGGGAACTTTGGTTCTACTGGAATCTGTCCTGCATTTAGTCCTATCCAGTATTTTCCTCAATGAGACAGTGTGAGAAATAACACACCACTCTCTGTATTGCACTTGTGCAGAGCATGAAGCCAGAAAGAGACACAAAGATATGGGAGCACAGAATCAAATTTCAAAATCATCTCAACAGTCCGGAGATCTGGGCTTGAGATGACAGGTTGTGAGGTATAAAATGTAGGGTTCTGCTCTGTGGTAGGTGAGGAAAATGCTGACATTACAAGTCGGGTAGCAATTTTTGGGATTTTTTGTTTGTTTGTTTGGTTTTTTTAAGCAAAAAGTGCTGTGCAAAGAGAAGGTAGTAACTTTGCTCTATGGCCAAGGTGGATGGGACAGGAAACAATTTTCATTGAGAGGGAAGGTCAGGGCTAGGTATCAAAATATGCTCATGAGCTAGGGTGATATGGGAATGGATATGCAGAGGGATGTCAGTGGCATGAAAACACTGTGGTGAAATGAAGGCATTTCTCAACTGGCGTGTCTTCAGCTTTGTCCTTGTCATAGTGCTGATATCTGCCCAGAAGTCATCCTGGTGCAGAAAAGCACTGGAACAGTTAGAAACCTCCTCCCTTTTGTTAAACAGCACACCGGCATGGTATTTACCCTATCTGAGCTTCAGTCAGATACTTCCATGCAGTTGTGTGCAGCAAGTTTCTAGAATGAGAGCCGAAATTAGGGAAAGATTAGCTTCTGGTGTTGCAGTGTAACTTTTCTGTTTGTCTCCTCTCCTTAAACCTGAAGTCACAGATTGTAATTTCTGCACTTCTGGTATCTCTGCAGTCTAAGTATGGAGGGGAGGGGATGTATTTGTGTTACAAGTGTTCTCCCAAAGCTGTAGAGAAAACTCTCGTCGCCCTGTGATAGTTTGCAAAATCTGCTGCAACACACCATAAGGAGCCAGCATATTTTAGCTGGTAACACTCCAAATGTCATAGCTTGGAATTTGCAAAATATTGCAGGATGGAAAAGAAATTAATGAACTATTCTCAAAATGTAGAAGCTGACTTTTTTTTTTTTTTACTCTGTGAAATTTTGATCCTTGCTGTTGAGCCAGCTTTTCACAGAAGATGCCCAACAACTCCTGCAGTGGAATGTTTTCTGTTTTCCATCATGTAGATTGTCTCCCTGTAGTAGTCCAGGTCATGCCACTCGACACTCTGAGGTTAAATATTTGCTGAGATTTTGTTGTAACTGAAAGTGTTTTATAGAGTCTTTCTTTTTTCATATTCAACTAAGAAAGTGAGTATTTCCTGTGCAAAATATAGATTTCATACTGTCTTTTTTTAGCACTGTTAGGGGGAAGAATAATGTCTGGTGGTTTTTTTTAACTTTCTTATCGGTAACTATAAATACAAGGGTGTGCTTTTAAAAACTGAGCCCTTACAGTGCCAGTGTTAACTTTTTTAAACCCAGGAGGGAAACATTTATTATGTAACCAGTAAATTGCAATTGAGACTGTTCTGTAAAGTGGTTGGCAGAGTCTGTGCCAGATATGTGTATCCTAGCAATTTTACCAGGCTTGATGAGTGCTGATGACTTAATTTCAAACCACTCAAGTTTAACATTTCCATCTCTGATTTCCAAAAGTACTATTACTAAAACTGTTGTGGAAATAAGCAGGTTAAAAAGAAGTGTTGTGTTTTGTGTTTATAATGAATATTAACTATGCACTGTCAGGTGGATATTTTCCAAATCTTCTAGATTTCAAGTCACACTGCAATGTAGTTTTCTCTTTACAAGTTTAAAATTTTTGCCTCCAAGCCAAGACATGCAAAAAACCTCATGCAAATAACTTGTGTCCAAGCCCTCTTTCAATTAAATCCCGTTTTCTGCACACAGCTTCACTTCATAGCAATGTACAGTTAAGAATCCATAAATGTCAAATTTTCTGTGAACTGAATATTATGAATTAAACAAGCAATGTAGTATTCCACCCACTTTGTCTGACCTGGTGTTTGGCATCAGCCTAAAAATCAGGCACAGTGCCAAGTGTTTGCTGAATAGGCATGGTGATTTGAATGAAATACTGGTGGCAAAGATTTTTTTGTCTGGGGAGAGCTGAGAGCTGGGTCATATGTTCTGTTTTTTGCAGATTGGTCTTGATTTGAGGAAGAGAGGTTACTTATTGTGGGGGTGAGTGAAGAAAGCCAGAAGATTATATGCGCAATATATATAAACACAGAGAAAGTAGATTTTTTTCCCCTTTGTCTCACCATAAATAGTCTAAGGGCTCATTCCTGTAAAATATTAGACATTATGGTACTATACAGCGAAATACAGGCGAGTTGCCATCTCAGAAAGAGAAGAACTAGTCAATTAATGCTTGCAAGTTTTACCAGATAATTAAGTTCTATGCATTTTCTCCTGGCTTTTTTTTTCCCATATAGTCTACCCTTCAGTTAGCTTTTTTGTCTGGTTCAATAATCTATTCTGAAATAACAAGATTGACTTCAGTATAAAAATCTACAGGAGCCTTTCTTAGCAATGCGTTCACATGTTTAGAGGAAAAAAGGTGGTCTGGCAGAGGAAAAAAAAACTGTAAATTTGGATTTACCATTTCTTTTTGACCACAAGAAAATACGTTCTACTGGGCATTGCAAATAAGTCATGTTTTGGAACAGCTCCACAATGTAGTGGAGCATTTCTGAAATACAGCAGCAGGCAATTTATATGGAGGTTGGTTATTCACCTGGCCCCTTATTTGCAGGTAACAGTCTGCACTTAATGTGAGCTCTCTTCAATACGCTGCAGCTCTTTTAACACACTGTGTTTGCTGTATGCATTTGAACAGTCTCATAAAGATGGTCAAAATTTGTTTTGGTCTAGCCAGAAGTCAAAGAAAAATAGCAGCTGAGATCCATATATCAAAGATATGCACCATTAACCATTGCATTTTGTGTTTGTGTGTGTGTGTTAACATTCAGTGCTTTTCTGTTGGATAGTTAACTCAGTAAAGCTAAGTGACCTCTTTCCAGTCAGGCATCTCTAAAACTGTGTCACCTCTGCTGACCTCCTAGATACTGATTAAACAGTTCGGCTGTGTTTGATTAGCTTAGTTTACACACCATTTAACTGGTGCATGGGATTATACTGTAAAGATGGGGAAGTAAAAACCTGGAACCACTTCAGCAAGCTTTATGAAACAAAGTGGTATGAATCCATCACGTACGTGTGTATTTTAAAGTCTCAGGACTGGCCCTTTGGGATCCCCCTTTTTTTTTTTTTTTTTAACTGTGGAAAATTTGTTTCTTCAGTAGAAAGCGTTGCTTTCCCCTTGTGACTCTGACCTGATGTTGCTACCCTGTCCACAGCTGTGAGAGCCACACAATACATCAGAAATATGCTTTACAGCAAGGTTGAAAAATTGCTCCATGTTTTACTTCATTACTATTGATGCGTTACCACTGTCCTAGTACAATGAAAAAGCAGAAAGTCTGAGTGAGCACATGTAGACTTCAGCTGTTCAGTATCTTTCCTTGTTTACCTCCACCTGTGAATTTCACTACTTGCCTACACTGTGCTATGTTGGAAGATATGTTTGCTTGTTCCCTCCAGCATAGCTGGGGTAAATTTTTAATATTAGGTCATATCTCTCGTTTTCATCAAATGCCCTTTATTCCATAAATAATGGCCTCTGATCTTCATTAATGTGTTCCAAGGGAGTTGGGAGGTTTTTTTTTCTCTCGCATGAGTTGGGGTTTGCTGGTGTGTTGTTTTTTGTTTGTTGTTCGTTTACTTTTTGTAAACTACTCTTCAGAAAACGTCAGGGTGACCATCATACCCATCATTCTTCAGGAGGGACTTGTCAGTAAGATGGAGCAGCATCTGCATACGTCTCTTACGACCCCAG
The DNA here is from genome assembly GCA_013397955.1 of Grantiella picta. Taxonomy (NCBI): domain Eukaryota; kingdom Metazoa; phylum Chordata; class Aves; order Passeriformes; family Meliphagidae; genus Grantiella; species Grantiella picta. The sequence continues at coordinate 528,193 of VZRM01001603.1, forward strand.
TGAGGAGTAAGGAACTGGAGTTTTTGCTTAAACGAAGCTCTGCTCTGGCCCCCACAGATGTCATGATCAAGGTTTGGGGACTGGGTTGGCAAGTCAGTAGAAAGGCTTGCAGGATGGGGTTGACTTGATGGTACCAAACAAATCTTTCCGTGTAATTAAGGCAGCCTTTGGTAGCCTTAACGGGGGGTGGGGGGCAATAGGTGGGAACATCCTGGCTGTGCAGAGGTACCAGGGCTTTCGTGTGGAGGAACCTAATGTTCCTCTGGGTTTTGAGTGGGTTGTCAGATTTACACACTGCAGTTTGTAGATGTAGTGAGTTTCCTGCGGCCTTGCACTTTTTTTCCAGAGCTGGTATCCCAGGAGAAGTGCTCCTGGTACTGGACTGAGGAGAAGTCTGCAGTGCTGGCTGGTGTAAAAGCCTCCTCAGAGCCAAACAGCAACTGGGAGAGTTGGACCCAGGCCCTTGTCATGGATTCCCCACAGCCAGCAGCCAACCCCACACAGCCACTCACTCACACCCCCACCAGCGGGACAGGGGAGAGAATCAGATGTATAAAAGGTGGAAAACTCATGGATTGAGATAAAGGCAGTTTAACAGGGAAGACAAAAGCCATGCACACAAGCAACACAAAACAAGGAACTGATTCACTGCTCCCCATGGCAGGCAGGTGTTCAGCCATCTCCAGGGCAGCAAAGCCCCATCATGTGTAACACTTACTTGGATAGACAAATGCCATTGCTCCAAACATTCCCCCCTTCCTCTGTCTTCTCAGCGTTATGTCCTGAACCCCAAGTTCGTGTGGTCTGGAATATCCCTTTGATCAGTTGGGGTCACCTGTCCCAGCTAGGTTTCCTCCCAATCTCCCATGCACCTCCAACTTCCTCACCAGTGTGGCACTGCAAAGAGCAGAAAAGGCCTTGGCTCTAAGCTCTGCTCAGCAATATGTTTTGCCAGTGGGCAGGGTCAGCACAACAGACACATACACCAACTTTAAAGAAGCAGTGTAATTTACTGTAGTTTAACACCGCAAAGAATTACAAAAGAATAATCTAAGCAATGCACTTAATCATTACTACAAAAGGTTGCCTATAGTGATTAAGAAAGATACATCACTGGTTACCCTAATGGTTTACCAGCATGCAGATCCACACATCAGCTGGGAAGCCCTGGTCACAGCGAAGGACTGGAGAGCCACTCCTGATCACTGTGAAATCCTGCATGGTGCATCCACTCATAAGCAAAGTCTCCATCTTCACTGTGAGATGGTCTGGCTTTTATATGGTGGAATAAACAAGCTTACGTACCTTCTAGTATGGAAATGTCTGGTTTCATCCTCCTTTTGGGTTCTGCCCAAAGCCTGGCCAGGGCTCCAGGGGGAGCCAAGGGAGTTTGCTTTGACCATGTATCGCCAAACTAGGCCAGATGTCTGATATCATGGTCTTGTCTTGCCTCTCAACAGAAAAATAAATTCATTCTTATCACACTACATATTCTGCTAATGAGCGGATACCAATATCATAATGCTAATGATCATGCATATTTCACTAATGAGCGGATACAAATATCATATAACATTTGGTTGAAAGGTTCATCTAGAGGTCAGCTTTGGCTCAGGGCCTGTTATTCAGGCCTCAGTACTTCCCAGTAACAAAACTATCTCTATATTATCAACCCTGTGTTCAGCACAAATCCAGAAGACAGCCCCTTACCAGTCACTGTGAAGAAAATTAACTCTACCTGGCCCAAAACCAGCAGAGCCCCATAACTAATGCCAGAGCCCTCTGTCAGGAAGGTCCTGCTCATGCATCAGGAAAGTTTGCTGTTCCCATTGCATAATGCTTTTGCTAGAATTAATGCCTTCTCCCCAAGGCATGAAGTATATTGTTGAAGTTTTATTGAAAGTCAAGTAAATTAAGTTATATAGGTAATTTTCATCTGCTTGATTCACCTTCCCTCTCTACTTAATGACCACTTTGAAAGACTCTCACAGCCATTAGCAGTCTGGCAGTTTTCACTCGTGACTTGTTTAAGTGTGATCCTTTCTGGTTGCATTTGTTTTAAATGCTGCACTACTTTTAATTATACATTGTTTGTGCAAGATACTTTCTCAAAAATAATAGAAATGTATCACTTCTGCTGAATGTATAATTATGCAATAAGGAATTCAGAATTCAGGAGGATGTCAAAGTAAAATTTCTGCTAATGTGACACACTATTTGAGAAACAATGTCTTGGCTTTTTGTGTGGGATGTATTTTTTTTTCTGGTTTCTGTCAGGGGACTGACAAAAGAAAGAGACATTACCATTTTTCACGTGGTTTGACCCATTAGATTGTTTGGTAGAAAGTATTTGAGTAGGCGACAAATTGAATTGCTTTTACATTTCCAAGACGCTTAAGATAGAAAATAGAAAAGACAGCACTAGGTATACATGCTGCATGTATAATAATATTACTGCCAAGAAAATTTAATTCAGTCTTCAGTGATGGGTTTGGGCAGATGTTTTGCATTCAGCTAGAGATAAGGTAATGCATGCAGTGTAGTCTCAAGTAAGTAGGAACAGAATGAAACTGATATTGTGTATTAGCTGTGCATTACTTGTATCTGATAGAAGTGTAGACCAGACACCTGATACTCACACCATCTGCCTGGTATCAGAAGAGCAGGGAGGTACTGTCTGGACTTTCCGTATAAGAGTTACCTGAGAAAAGCTTTAATTTTGTTACATCAGTTATGATCAGCTGCTGTAAGAAACCAGTATTTTTGTGCTCTGAGGGCAGGAAGACAGTTTCTATAGACTTCACAGAATATGTTGGTTGGAAGAGACCCTCAAGGATAATTTAGTCCAACTTCTGGCCCTGCACAAGACACCCCAGGGGTCATACTATGTGCCTCAGCATTGTCCAAACACTTCTTGACCTCTGTCAGGTTTGGTGCTGTTACCACTTCCCTGGGGAGCCTGTTCTAGTGCCCAACCACTCTCTGGCTGAAGAACCTTTTTTTGTAGTATCCAGCCTAAACCCTCCCTGACACAGCTTCATGATTTTTCCTTGAGTCCTGCCAGAGGTCAACACTGAGAAGAAATCAGTACTTGCCCCTCTGCCTCCCCTCCTGAGGAAGTTGTGACTGCAGTGAGGTCTCCCCTCAGTCTCCTGCAGGCTGAACAGACCAAGTGACCTCAGCAGTTCCTCATATGGCTTCCCCTCAATGCCCTTCACCATCCTCATGGTGAAGGACACCTTTGGACACTCTAACAGCTCAATGTCTTTTCTGTGTTATGTCACCCAAAACTGCCCCCAGCACTGAGGTGAGGCTGCCCCAGTGCAGAGCAGAGCAGGACAATCCCCTCCCTAGCCTGGCTGGTGATGCTGTGCCTGATGCCCCCCCAGGACATGGATGGCCCTCCTGGCTGCCAGGGCACTGCTGGCTCAAGGTTTGGGATAGTTCATTATCAGAATATACAATGGAGGGGAAAAGGGCCTCAAGTTTTGAAAATCTAAAAATCTACTTTCCTCGAGAGCTCTGAAGAGATAGGTGTGAGTAATATTCTGAGAAAAAGAATGACAGAAGGATGAAAACAACTCAAAAAATATGAAGAAGTTTACAGCCCTTCAAGTCAGAAATAATCTGATGGAAGAAACTATCCAGTGCACGGGATAATCTGGTGATTATATGCCACAGTGGAAGGATGAAGTGGGACTCTAAAACTTGAATTTTCCTCAAAAGCCATATGGCTCAGGACTAGTGCTTCCAGAAGGAGCTTACCGTGTTTTGGTATAAATCTCTCAAGGGAAAACCAAATTTTGAATCAGATTCTTTGGACAGGAGACTGTAGTTTGGTCTGAAATGGTGCAGTTTGCAATAGTCTGCTTTGGTTCTGTTCACTCTCCTTTCAGCTGTCCCTGTAGTAGAAGAGAGACACAAAAAACCCTTCCCCACTGACACGGTTAAAGCAATAGTAAGAGGAGAAAGCAATATCCAAAAAGTATCTTTTTGGGGTTGGTGTCTTAGTCAGTGATACCTTGAGGAGAAAGGGACTACAGCTAAATAGCAAAAATTAAAAACGGGCAATGGAAGAGCTACCTGGTGCTGCCCGATGCTTATCAGGAAATGCAGCTTGATGTGTGTAGTGCATGGGAACCTTATGCATTCCACTGCACCTGCAGCATGCAAAACACCAGGTTTGTCCATGCAAAGCAATATGCCTGCATTTTGCTGACAGAAAGTTATTTTGCTCTTTCCTGTGGAATGCATTTGCTTGTTATGCTAGGGGAGTGTAGAGTAACTGGGCAGACAGTTGGGGCAAGGCAGTGTTCATTCTGACAAAATCCTATTTTATTCTGTTTTGTTTTGTGTTCATAAAGGTTGTTGATGTGCATGCTGGGGATTGAGTGGGCTGTGAGTGGGAAGTTTGAGACTGTTGGAAGGAACAGTTTTTCAGGAACTGCTGCTGTAAATAAAACCCTTGGCCTGTCTGGCTGCCAGCTTCTTCTTCGCAGTTAACAGAGACCGTTTCTTAGAAACTGCCATAAAGGGAAATCCTTGATTTTTCTGTGGTAAGGGTGGTTTTGAGAAGGTTTAAAAGGATTGTGAATTCAATTTTGCAGGCATCTGTGCATGCCAAGCTCACCAAGAGTGCTCCCAACTGTTCCTTCTATGCTGTGTGTCAAGGAAAACACATGCTGCTCTAGCTCTTGCACTTGACCAAAATACCCTCTGCATTCAAGGCTGTGCAAAATATCACACTAGCGAGTTACATCTTGTTTGTTAACCTTAGGGATAAAGGAATTTAGTGTGGCATTAATGGGAAGGTACAAGGAAAATGAAGTCACTGATTGTGTATCACTCATTGTGCATCACTCAGGATCTGGCATATGTCTGTCAACTAGGAATGCTGCTTGGCAGTGTTATAAATGACAACAGGTCAGTCAGAATCTAGCAGCTAAATTTTAATTATATTAAGCAGACTACAAAATAACAATGTTATATACATTAATTGAAATTAAAATTTTCAAATATAAGGCTGGGAGGCAATAAGCAAGCAGTGCTGGGTGTGCCGGGGAGTCTCCGCTCCGCCAGCAACACACACACTTTGATCTATGCTTCCCCGTTTTATACATTGCCTGATTTCCTTTCCCCAGTATCCCCACCCCACTAAGTCCCTAATTTTCATGCCATGCTCTGTCTTCTGCGCTTGCCTCCGCTGTTACTAGGGGGTCGCTCTGCTCCTTCTGGTGGTCATTTGGGGAGGAAGACCTACGGTCTTCCTTGCTCATCTTCCCCTTTTTCTTTATGTTACATAACAATAGCCAATGTAATTTTAGCATATGGTTGTGTTACCTAATAACAGCCAATGCAATATTAGCATACTAGCCAATGCAATCTTTGTGGTACGCATCTTAGTTTAGTTTTTCATGCCTTATAAGAATAACTCAATCTCCCATTCCTCCTGGCAGTTTTCTATGCCAATGGTTTCCAGGGCTAATTTACACTCAGTGCACCAACATTCGAGACATCGTGTTTCTTGGCACAAATCACATCTGCATGTATCACAGCAGTGACATGCATGGCAGCAGCATGTGCTGTGAAGGTGCAGGGGCTGAAGGGACCTGATGAAATTTAAGCATGCTGGAAACCATCATATTACCTTCTACCAGTCCTTCTGGACGGACCTAGATGGCTCACATATTTCTGTATGCCTTTGTGCCTAATGGTAAAACTCTCAGAAATGTTGGGTCAGTCAGATGTTACGAGGAAGCATTAAGAAAGGGACAGGCACATGTTAGTCGTGCTGAAACTGGCAGTGGCTGTTTGATTCAAGCGTCTGGGTTAAGAGTGTATTTCTTAAAAGTAATTATTTAAGTCAGTCTTTAACTTTCTGTGACAGTGTTGCTCTCTGTCACTGAGAAGCTGAGTCCAGTGGGCCTTTTGCTGACATTCATTTCTTAAGTCAGTCTTTTCCTAATGTTCACTGCTGGTGCCATAGACATTGTACATTACTGGTACCACAAATATTCCATAGGTCATGGAAGTGACCTGGCTGTAAAACATGAAGTTAATAAATACAGCCCCATCACTGGATGCTGCACAGTGGTGTCTGTGGTTGGGATTTGCACCATGTTTGAGTGATAAGTATTTGCAGCCACCCGGGTGAGCAGGTGAGTTTCACCAAGGACCATCTGCCTTGTGGCAAGGTAGGTTCTAATGCTCTCCCCTGTTTTGACTGGTCTGAGTGATCTCCATGCACTGGAGAGCAATGCCAGGGTGGGTTTTTCTGCATATTCACATTTTCATATGGTTGGCTCAAGTATCACTTCTAGTTACTGGCACAGAACAAACCTTGCCTGTCAAATGGTGTATTTGTCCCAGAGACTGCTCTCCTTCCCCTTGCCCTGCACTGTCCTTCTTGCCTAGTCTGTAGCATTGGACTCTGGATATCAACAACCAACAGCTTTATGTTAAAAAAAAAAATTAATGGCTAGTTACCAAATGCAGTGCTCTTAGCTATGAAATGTTTAACTTGCACAGCTGTGCTGCAGAGAGAGAAATCTTTTGACTGCCCTTTCACTATCTGTCAACTTCCAAAAGTGTACAGCCAAGAGATTTGAATTTCTTCCCTTTTTGTCTTTGGCAGTTTTATCCTTGTACTGCACAGCTATTCTAAACACAGGCCTTTTAAAATGCTGCGAGAGGCTTTATTTTTGTTTGCATCTCTTTTAGAAGTATTCCTAAGTCCTTTTGTTCCAATCTGGCCGACAGCAAGTAGGCTAAATTACTCCTCATAACCCTGAGCATTTTGCTTGCTTTAGCAACCACAGGAATAGACTCTTCCGTAGTGTGCTGTGGTGCTGCTTGAAATGAAACCTGGTTTTAAAAAAGGCGAACACACCTCCATCTCCAAGGGCCAAACTGAAGGGACCTACTTTATGTTTTAACTGGTCTAAAAGCAGTTTCATAAAAGACATTTAAAGGGGGAGCAGAGCTGTTCAGTTTCATCTCATGCTGCTGCTGGGCCTTATGAAACTGTGGAAACCCAAATATAATTTGGGTTGCTCAGACTTCTCAGATGTCCTGTGTTTTGTAAAGCCTTTGAGTGCTTTGTTTCTGTGCCTTTTTTTCTGGGGACATGGGCAGTTGTAGTTGGGCTACAAAAAGGAACAGTTACAGAAGTGCTAGCATTCATGCCTCATCAGAAACAGCATTTCAGTACTTGCATTACTGCTCTAGTGAAATGGTTACATTTTAAGAGGTAATTGCAGAAAGACCATCTTGTCCATAGTATAGGTGACACTAGGGACAACACTTATGTCTGTCCTACAAGACTTAAGTGTGTTCACTTGTTGTGTGTGGCAGAATTTCTTTTTCTGTCACTGCAGGAAAGCATGAGTTAGTAATTGCTTCCAACCTTCTGCCTAGCCAGGACAGGGGCATGTTGAGCCTCCCAGGACAGTAAGTGAAATGTACCCTTCCATTTGGCACATCAGCAAAGTCCTCATATAGGGGGCTGCTTTGCTGAGGGTTGGTTCACAGCATTGTCTTTGGCTTTGTGCATGTCATGGGACTGCGGCTGGAGATGCCAGCTTACTCTGACTCTTCAATGTAGTCTCATACAATTGCTATTGAAGCCTTAAACTAAATGGACAGCATCAGAAGGGTTTGGAGGTTGAACATAGCAGAGACCTTTTTCAGTGGTAATACTCGATCAGCACTCCCATCCTTCTCTTTGTTGCCAACATGCACCTTTTACTTGCAGCTGGGCAGGTGGAAGTGTGTGTGTGAACATACGACAGGAACTGCCATTCAGATCTGGAGGATTTTGTTTTCTTCTGCCTTGTCCATAGCACAGTGACTGCTGAGATGCCTGCAGGTATAGGTGAAATGCTGTCAATGCAAAACAAGGTGCAATTCAGCTCAAGGCTTAGATGTGGTATAAGGCAAGGCGTAATTGTCCCTCTGGCTTTTTTCTGAGGTTGCTCCAGCATTGACTATGGATATTGCAATTCACAGCAGGGTTAGAGGAACCTCTAGCCTTTGCCTTGGCAAATTCAGAAGTGCTGATATCTAGGGAGATGTGACAATATCACTGCTGAGTTCGGTGGTAGTAATTTTCACTGCTGTCCTGCACGTTGCACATCACTGGTAACACTTTGCAACTGGAAGGACCCAGCCATGTTTTCAGACCCCTCAAGAGTGGTGCAAAGCATCAATACAAGAATTCACAATACAGATTTTTCCGTTTCTTTCTGAGAGGAGATGTGTGTAAGTGCATTGTAAGTGCAAGTTCTGTGTAAGTGCATTGCTAGAGAAATCTGACTGGAAAAATGTCAGCAGAAATTGAAGAAAACTGGTCAGGGCAGTTCAATACACTTGCATCCTGTATAAATGTCAACATGTTCTTTTTCACCCTTTCCCCTTTTTATTTTGGGTTCTAATTTCTAAATAAGACCCTGTGTCATTCCTCACTATAATTCCAAAATAGCTCTTCTAGATTCTGTTTTATTTCTTCGAACAAGATATGTCCAGATGTCTGCTGTCTGTAAGAGATCTGACTGGCTTTAAACGCAAATACACTCCATGACACAGTTGAATGAGTGGGTATCTAATTGTTGGAGGTTGGGAAGTTGGAATTTTCCTCCATCCTGTTACTAGGAGACAAATGGCTAGGTGCTCAGAGATATTAAGGCCTTTGTAAGAGGGTTACAAAGGGGTTACAACCCCTCTGGGCTGGGGTTGGTGTGGAGAGGAAGCCCTCCCGGCTGGCCGGACACTCATCCGTCGGACACCGGGAGGAAAGCAACTGCTTTTAGCTTCTGCCTGCGACCGCAGGAGATTCAGCTGTGCTCTGCCTTCTCCTTCTGACTGGGTGAGCTTTTGGCTGGGGAAAAGGCGTGGGATTCAACCCCTTTCCACACCGGGTGCGCATGTTTTCCCGGCTGCGCTTCTCGCAGCAGCTGCCAGGGAGTCCGGCTGTCCCTGCCGCCTGCCCCGCTTTCGCCGCACGAGACCGCGGCGTCTGCCGTGACTGCNTATTCCTTTTCCCATACCTCTGCCTGAAAACCCTTGATTTCAAAATTAAAATAATTCGGAGGGAAGGAAGATCACATCCTCTGTTCTAAGGGAGGGTTCCACCTCTCTTAGCAGGCACCTGTCTTTCAAACCAAGACCCTAATGTATGCATGTCCTTGCAGAAAATGTTTTCAAATATTGCATTAGTAATTATGTATGTTAGAATATCCAGATTGTGATCCTCAGTTATTCTTAGCATGTTTTTCAGTGTTTGTATTAATTATAGGTTATTCATACCTAGAGAGAGTTAGAAGAAGTTAGATATTGATATCAATGTCCCTGAAATGCCTATATAGTATGACATTTCAGCTTGTATTTGTGGGATAAAGGTGTGCTGGGGTTTTTTCCCTTTTTTTGAATGAGAAAAGGCTGTATATTTTCTAAAAATATAAATCTGTTTCTAAATTTCTAAATCTGTTCAAAGGCTGGATTAACTGCAACCACAAGAAAGAATAAGTTGGAAACACTGTCAGGTTGATACAGTAAAACACCTTCTGGTTTCTTTGAAGCCTACTGTATTTTAAGAAATACTTTGGTTGATCATCTGTTATTTTATTGGCAAGAGAGGAGGGGAGGGGAAGAGAGGGCAGGGAAGGGCAGGAGAGGGGAGGGGAAGGCAGGGAAGGGGAGAGGAGCATCACAGATGGAAAAATTCATATTTTTGATTTTTTAAAAATTATCTTTGGGGAGACTAAGAATTTTGTCAGGATACCTTTCTTGAAAGTTAATGGTATGCTTTGGAGGTGTATTCTTTAAAATAAGTTCCTATCCTGCTTGTAATTACTTTTATTCAGCTATTTTTACTTGCAAGTATTTTGTCTAGCACCATTTCTCACTCTAATGAAATGAACCAGTATGAACAGAAATGGGTAATTTTGGAAGGAATTTCTTCATCTATTTTTGTGCAATAAGTTCAGTACTAATAAAGCATAACAAGAACAGACTTTAGTGAATCATAGGTTCATAGAATGGTTTGGGTTGAAAAGGACTTCAAGATCTAGTTCCACCCCCTGCTGATATGGACAGGTGTTCCACCCACTAGAACAGGTTCCTCAGAGCCCCATGCCACCTGGTCTTAAACACTTCCAGGAATGGGGCATCTACAGGTTAATGAAGACATGTAATGCAACAACGGAACAATATATGCAACAATATATTATTGTTTTTTCTTACACGTCTGCTTCCACTTTACTGATCCTGTGATTTATTCAGTCTTGTTTTCACTTGCTTTGCCAAACATTCAGCAGTGTATGTAACAGCATGTTGTTTTGAACTTCATTTGTTCAAAGGCTACAGTTCAGGTTTTGAATCTCCAAGATAAAATAAGTGAGAGTTTGTAAGACTTGAGAGTCCTTCATAATAGATAGAGCTCTTCTTCCAAAGTCTTTTGCATGCCAGTTGCCAGTGCCTCTGTAGGTAAAACAAAAATAAAAATATATGAATATTCTGGAGTTTCTCTCTGTTTCCTTATCACGCACCTTCTCTAAATCTACGTGTTCTACATGCCAAATCCTGCCATGATGTTAATAAGAGCTGTTCTTGCTTGAGAACACACATTTAGCTCTTTTGGCCAAAGCTCCAGTACTTGCCTAGCTAAAACTTTGTCAGGTTTTTAGGCCCTCAGGGTCAGATTTTATAGACATTTAATTTACATGTCTACATAGACCTTTGAAGATCCCATTCAGTCCTTTTGATTACATAAATGCTTCTAAGAGCTGGGGCCTGGTTTGACCGAGACAGCCAACATCAAAGGGGCCTTTTCCATATACAGCTCTTTAAGCCTCCATAGTTCCAGCCCCACTGAACTCAGGCCTGCAAGTTTTCATGGTGGCATGCAGAGTGTCTTGGGTGGGCTCAGTCCCTCAGATCTCTGGATGTCCCACTCCTCACTTTCTTCATCAAGAGAACAGTAGATCAGGCTGCTTGTCCTGTGGGATTGCCGCAAACCCCTCACCTGTATGTGGGTAAGCAACATGAGGCATCAATCTCTACATACTTTCAGGGAACCCATATCAGTAATCTTAAAATGCAATCTATTTTAAACTTCGATTGAATTTTAACTTTAATCTCAATTGATCAGTTTGATTATGTTAGATAAACACAGCTAGATATGTTCCTAGGGATAATAGGAAACTTGGCACATAGTTGAGTGAAGCATTTATAATCATTTTGTCCCCTGGCTGTCATCTACAGGATGTTACCCTGTATTTCTGAGTGGCTTACATATGAATGCAAATCCTTGCTGGCTCATTTCCAGGGCAGCTTTTATATTACTAGTTTTGTTACATCATGTCAAAGTCAGGTCTAGGAACTTCGATTAGGGACTCTGTTGCATATGATCTATTGGATAGAAGCCTGTTCATGGAATAATCAGCTATCTTTAAGTTTCCTGTATTTTTTTCTAGTCCGTTCACCAAGAACAACTCTATTCTCTGAGGCTAGGGTTTTCTTTTAAAGATTTTAGAAAGCAGCTGCAGGACAGAACCTCAGAGTGATGCCAGGAGTTCAGTGATAACAATAATTGTTGAAACTTCAAAAAGCACACTGTAAAGACAGTTCAGACTGTTTTTCTCGCTGAGAATTAAGTCCTTGAAGAATCATTTAACATCCAAAACAATCTCTTAGTTAAAAGAAGGAAAAACCTAAACCCTTAAATTCTAGTAAAAGAAGTGGAATTTCATCCTTACACAGAAATGCTGAGTTTCTACAATTTTTCTAATTTTCTGTAGGAAATAACTTCCATTTCTCATAGGTAGTTAATAATGTCATTTCACTGGCACTATTTAGGCAAGCAATGCATGTTTTCAGTTTTGCTATAGTAGCACTATTTCAAAATTCAGTTGGTTTAGAAAAGGGCTGAAATGAAAGAAATCCTACAAATAAAAATTACAAATCAAATCTGGCACAGAAAAGTCTTTCATCCACAGAAGTTACTTGCGTTTGCTTGTGAGGAATAGCATGGAATAGCTAAGTTGTTTGGGCTGGAACTGAAGGCATTGGTTTCCTTCTAAGAAGATGGGAGAGTTTGGTCTTCATAATTTTTGTGCAAGTCAGTGTTACTATTCCAGTTTTCTTTTCAGTAAATCATGTACAGACTTTCTCCTGGTATAATTTCCAGGAAAATGAAAAGCCAGGGAAAACATCTTGCCTTCAGGCTGTGTGTGCTTAATTCTTCTCATTGTAATTCTAAAGTTAGAGAGCGTACACACTCTTTGTCTTAAACTTAGGAAATTACATATTTTAAACATTTTCCAAACATGGAGCGTGATTTATCCATTAAAGAATGATTGTGAACTGCAAGCTGAGACAAATACTAGTGTCCTAGATTTAAAGCAGTTTTAGTCTCAGGTTATCATAAGAAATGGTGTGAAGGTCACTTCCCTTTCTGACATGGTCCTTGGAAGGAAGACCCTTCCTCAGCAAGAAGAAAAACTCCTGTGCACTTCTGTACCATTCTCTGATGATTCTACACCCTGCAAATGAGAACGACCAAATCAGGCCTATATTCCTGAGGACTGAAGCTCTCGACAGGGAGGCACCAAAACTGGGGGTGGCTTAATAAGGGATTCATTATATGGAATTAACATGTCTGGGGAATTATCAAAAGAACCACAATGAGATGGTGAAAATGGAGTGAGAAATAGGTCCATTTCAGGAAGCTTATCTGAGACTTTGGCATGTAGGTAATATGAGAGGTTCTTCCGTGACAAGCTCTTGCTCAAATTGATCAGGTTTCCTGCACTCTCTGTTCTGCTCTCTGTTCACCTGCTTCTTCTGGTGCTCTTTTGGTCTGTGACCCTTCAGCCACACTGTGCAAGAGCAGGGCTCACATAGCTCCTGTTTTTAGTAGGTGCTGGGGAAAATAATTACAGAAGTAGAAGCAGTGATGCCTGTAGCATTAACATTCAGATTAAGAATCAAGTCCCCAGACTGTTACTTAGTCAATTCTGTTGTCAATGGGTGAATAATTTTACCTTGTGAATGAGGCAGGCCCTTGGGAGCCTCTTAATCAATCCCGTGATAGTCTTCCTTATGAAAAGGTAAGGAAACCCACAAATGCTGTCCCAGCCAGCTGAGGGAGTTTCACCAGCAAACAGGTTTTGCCGCTTTGCTCTGGTTTGCCATGATGACAGCTGCAGCTGAAAGCAGGCCACACTTGGCAAGGAAAGCATCCTGAAGACTAACCATCAACTTAGACGGAGCTGCAGCCTTGTGGAGAAAATGGGACAGAAACCATGATATTTTTCTGAATGGAGGACAGCATTACTTGCCCAGAAACAAATGTATTATTTTTAGTTCCTACTACCCTCTGAATCCCTCCCTCAGGAAAGCATTCTCAGTACTGCTTGTTGTTGATAGGAATTATAATTGTGGTTCATTGAGAGTAAAGCCTGCTTATTCAGCAGCAGAGCTCCTACTGACTTTAGAAAACCCAAAATATAAGCACAAAAGCTCTGAGATACACAAGAGGGAAGGCATTTACTACACATAAATAACTGAATTTATGTAAAATTTGGGATCCTAGAATTTGTGGAGGTGGAAAATTAGCATGAAGGTTTTATTTTGTTCCTACTGTGTATTCCTATTTATTTCTAAATAATTTCTTACAGAGCTGAAATCACAGACAAATAGCATAAGCTTACATAAGTTTGAAATAGTGATTTTGTTGAGGTGAGAGGTTCTTTTTCCCCTGAAGACACCATTCAGAGAGTGTATGAAAGTGTTGAGGAACAATGACAAATGAGCATAGCTGAAAGAATTACTCACTCGCTTAAGGATACATGACATTGCCAAACTACCTCATGAGCTTGCACAATTTGCCTGGATTTGTGAACCTTTGCTCTGTAATGTATACCCTTTTGTTTCCTGGCGACATACTCAATTAAAAATATGTTTTCCTAAGTAAAAGGAGCCATATAGAGTTTGTATCAGAGGTGGAAGTCAACCCCTTCCTCCCATGGTAAACTGGCTAAACCAGTTAATTCGTACCTTGCCTATAAGATGCCATTGCTTTCTACATGCTTTCTTTCTCTCTGCCTCTTCTTGCTTCATACTCCTTATTTCAATCAGAAAGTAAATCCGATAACATTTGAGTTGACATAGAAGTTTTGTACTCCAGAAGATAAAAATCAGAGAAAATGCTCTCCCCTATTCCCATTCCTTCTAATCTGCTGGTCTGTTTTGGTTGTCCGTCCTGGTTCTTTGTCATCTTGGTGACTTCCTTAGCGGTATCAGTGAAGAAATCAAAACACTGTGACAAAGAAGCTGAGCTTTAACTCCACTGTTAGCAGGAGTCCTCTAGTAGGAGATAATAGCGAAGTTGATTAGCAGTGGTGTGATTTTGGGTGTTCTTTTGCATGGCTGGGGCCCCCAGCATTTAGAAGTGCTGTCTGGGCAAGGCTGCAGCTCCTGCTGAGTTTACTTCAGCATCTTACTTTGTGAAGGAGAAATACTACAGGTGATCCTGGATTGATGGCTAGCGAGGCCTGTGGGACTGCAGCAGGACTTTGTGGGGACCTCAGTACTACTCTGCCTTTGCAGATGAATTTACACTTGGATTTCTGCTGTTATTGACCTCAGTCATTTATCAGCGCTAAACACTTGGGTTAAGAAATGCTAGTAGTAAGACAAGCCCTAATATTCTCCATTAGTTAAAAACTTGAATGAAATAGATACTTACACCATGGTGGCCAAACCTTTAATACACAGTGCTTTTAAGTATGGAAAGATAGGTTTTTCAAAAAATGAAGCAGTGCTTCCCCTCCAGATGGTGATGGAATAAAAGCCTGGTAAGTTTGGACAGAGTGGAGAGGCTGAAAACAGAGAGGATTAAAATTATTCTGAACTTCTTTTGCAAGTATGAGAAAGCAAAGTCCAACTGCTTTCAAAGATTTTTTTTTAATGTAGAAGCTGATAAAACATTGCTTCTCCATAAAAACATTTAAAAGTCAGGTTTTGACTGTTGTAAGATTGGTTTGAAATCCATGCTATGTAAAATGGGTAAGTGCGGGGTTTTTTTAAACCTGTCTTTTAATGTTTTAGGATTCAGGTTTTAGAGTTTTTATACAGCTGTGCGATTAGAACAATTATTTTTTATTATTAACAAAAGTAAATTTTGCACTGTATTCTTACTTGAGAGTCTTGAACTTTTAGAAAATTCCCAGTAGTATCAGCCTTGGCATCATGTCCCAAGAGGGTTAAGGTAGTCCTGGCTATATTGTTCCCATGAAAAAGAAATCAGTATGGAAGTGCTAATAATAGTAATGGTAAGAGAATTTCAAACAGTATAATGTGTGATGCAAGTTAGTCTGAATCGACTTATCTAGCATTACCCTGGGAAGGAGATCCATTGCTAACTACCTGGGGCTCTGAGAGAAGGGAGAATCTCAACAAGATCTTTTTCTTTCAACAAAATGTACCCTCCCTGAGCCATAGGTCGGCCAAATGCATGTTCCAGCGTACAGACACTGCTGGAGGACACCCAATTCTCACTGTACACCTCAGCATCATCCCATTTTTTTGCATTCAGCTCCTTCACTGCATCCTCACTTCTGCTGCCTCCTTTCTGAGGGAGCCATATCACAATTTCCCTTTTAGTCCTGAAGAACCTTCCACAAGATCTTAACCAAAAGTCCACTCTATCACTTTCATATGCAAGGAGCCAAAGGAGAAAATGTAGTTAAGGTAGCCAGACCTCTGCTCCCCAATGGTGTTTGCTCATTCTTTTCATGGGATAAAGGAAAGTGCTCATGTAGGACAGCTACGAATTGCGATTGCTCCTGGGACTTGCCTGAATCTTCTTTGCATCGTAACAAAGCGCCTCTTCCTACTGCTCTGTGCAAAATCAGGAAGAATTTTGTCTGCATTAAAGGAGCTGAGCCAAGTCCCCCCATAGAACATGGAAGAGGGCTACTCTTTAAAGGTTGCTGTTTTTCTTTGCCCTTTAGTCACCAAATAGATCTACTATGGCAAAACTCTGGTTCTGGATACAGAAAATACTGCCTTTTCCAAATCAAATGGTGTTCCCCTTAAAGAATTAAAGGATCTCAAGGCATGGTTTTGCAATAGAACCACTTTCTTGCACAGCACACATTCTGTACAGATTAGTCATTATAGTGATATGTTGTAAATGAGGTTGAAAAATCGAAAAAAGCCTTAAAATTTGACTCTCACTTTAGGGTCCAGGTAGCTGCAGCAAATTTCCAGCACCCAGACGTGCTTCACTCTGAATTAGATATTTGTAGGCTCTGAACTACAGAAAAGTGCGGTAGAAGATTAAGGCTTCTGTAATGCAGTTAAAATACCAGTGTAGATCACATTGAAGCTACAGCATGTTTTTGATAGTTACTGTACAATTTCAGAGTTATCATGTTAGCAGGTTATTAAGCATGAGTCATCTTATCAGATCTTGCCTGTCTGAATGAAGAACTTGCATAATCTCTAAAATGTGATTTAGAAAACAAGAGCAGACTGTCAGCCAGGATCGTGCTGTCTGACTGAGCAGACAAGGTCCTCTTCAGGAAACCAGGTACATAATGATGCATTTGCTGTGCTTTCTACAGCATGAGTCCCTCCCTGCCAAAGTGCCACTGGAAACTTCTCTTGCAGTTGGCAACCTGAAGACACAGTGCTTCTGAGTAACTGCACAATCTTGACCGTGGCAATTAGATGGTGGCAGACCTTATCTCATTTCCCTATGGGGAAAATGGTTCTTCAGCCAAACGGGGCTTTCTGTCTTCCCAAGATATATTCCTGGTTGTGTGGTAACTGAGCAGCTCCATGATACCACACAGGTTTACACTGATGCAGCTTCTGACTGTATCACTGACTTTAGCTCTCTCCTTTCCCCTGTTCACTTTGCAGATTGTCTTCTTTGCCTTGCTAAGAGTACAGTGTTCCTCCTTCCATCTTTCTTCTGTGGCAGGGTGTGTTGTAAGTACAGCTCTTTGAATACATCTCTCAGAAGAAACATGGATGCTGGGGGTTTTGACCCCTGTTACGAGTGGCAGTAAATCTTTAAAGGATTTAAAACAAAGTATAATAAAAAATAAGTTTTAGATATTTAAAAGTTCTATGTTTGAAAGGGAAGTGTTCTCCAGTGCCTAAAAGGCTTGCAAACTGGGGACCTCCTGCATTTATTATACTTCACAGATGCACTGGTCATGCAAGGAGCTTTGTGATGCAGGTGATGCTCTGAGATCTGTGTTTGTATGTGGGCTGGAATTCAAGTTATTGTAGCAGTTGTTCTCTGTGCATGCACTCTAGCTTGAGCTATTGCAAAAACAAGCTAGAATTTTACACAATTTTGTTTCATAATGAAGTGCTTCTTGTTCATTCATTCCCTCCTTGCTTAATTTCAAAGGTATTGAAAAAATACCTAAAAGTTTGCAAAGTATCTAGAAATTCCCATCCTGGCTCCATTCTTGACTCCGCCAAAGACTCACAGTACATAAGTGGGGTGGAAAGACACGGGAGGAGCCTTGTGGGGAAAATCGTAGGCAGTACTTGTCCATTTTATTTCCAGTTTTGATTTCCACAAACCAACCCTTGCCTGGTGAACAGGAGTGAGGGGGAAGGGATATGCAGGCTGAAAAATCATTGAAACACAGCCTCTTCACCTCCCCTGGCACAGAGCAAACACAGATATCTGCAGCTAACTGGGAACAGGTGACATTGAGCAGCAACTACTTAGGCAGGTAGTAATTTGTGTTGATTTTAAGGAAAGCATTCCCCAGGGGCAGTTAGCCACCATGTGGCTGTCTTTTTGAGCCTTTGTGCAGTACATTTTGCATCTAAAAATACTTGCGTAGAAGAAGATAAGGAATAAATTAAGGTGTAACATGTCCATGACTGCTGCATTTCAACTGGGAAAAATGTAAAGGGCTTTTCTGCCTATATGAAAATAGAAGTGAAATGAGAACAAAAGGAACTCCAAGGCTTGCAGGTCATGTTCACAAAGCACAGGAGAGAGAGGTTTTGGGAGAGCCTCCAAAAAGACCTGCAAAAACGAGAAGAAGTTCACAGATGCTTTAGCTGTCTGAAGACAGAGATTACTTCTGATTACTACAGAGAGAGATGCTCAGACTTTGCTGTCGTCTTGTACTGCAAATTTCTAATTAGTTTTGTTGAAAATGGCAATTGTTTTTCTTTAATTGAATCATTATTTAGATGTTGGAAAACAGACAATATGAAAAAAAGCAAATTGTTAAGTCTAAGTTTAACGAAGGTTATGGCTTAAATCTTGCAGGTCCTTTAAGAGTCTCTTCAGCCTTTGAGCAACTGATGACTATCAGTATAGAACAGTGAAGGGTGAGCTTGTTTGCTTATTTCTTGTATTGAAAACTCAAGTTTCAGACCTTCCTTTTGATGCCTCTCAAATTAATTTGGAAAGGAGATATTTGATTCAGTTGAGAAATGTGCATAAATTACATAATTTATAGTTTCTTCAAATCCAGTTGGTGCTTGAAAGTTGGTGCTTGATTGCCACCCTGGGGTTCAAGATCAAGTGTATGTTTTAAGATTTCAATTTTCATTTCCTAGGTATGAAGAAATCGCAATTTTTTGGGCTGCTTTTATATTTTGTCAGAGATTTAAGCTTCCTATAATTTTGCCACTGATACTGAACTGGCTTGTTTGAAAAGCAGTTTTATCTTCAGTTGTGTATTGCAGGGATGTTCCTGAGAATGAGGAATGAAGCTTCTTAAAACCGGGCATGGTTTTGAGACATGTTTTGAAGGGCATGAGATAAGAGTGAAATGGGTTTAGCTGAGTGTACAAGTATTTCATTTGCCTGTGCAAATGTGGTCATGCTTTGGGAGTGCTGAAGAGCAGGGTTTTGCTCTCTCTCTGCAGGTGAGCAGCAAGCATGAGCTTGGCAACACACAACCACGAGTGCCAGGACCCTGTGATCTGAACTGTCTTCAGCTGACTTCCCAGCGGCAAGGTGCTGTAGATCCCATACCATGGAGGACTGCCTTCACACCTCCTCCGAAAACCTCTCCAAGCTGGTGAGCTGGGCACACAGCCATGGGACCATCTGCAGCCTCATCCCCAACCTCAAGCACCTGCTTTCCGAGGGCGCCCACGGCAACCTGACGGCCATGTGGGGCTGTAGTGCTGGCCATGCCTACCACTGGCCCCTGGCTGCCACTTGCCGGGCAGGTTCCCAGGAGCGTGTCTGCTTCCAGGACAGCCGCAGCTTCAACTCGGACAGCCCCAGCATGCTGGGGGTGCCATCGGAGGCGCAGGCCAGCCCCCTGGAGCGCTACCCAGGCCGGCCGGGGAAGGCCAAGCTGGACTGCACCCGCACTCGCGACTCCTGCGACTT
>VZRM01001603.1:549482-614915 GCA_013397955.1 Grantiella picta
CATCCCCCTCTCAGCCCTGCAGCTGCCGGGTCAGGAGGAGCCACCGGCCGCTGAGGAGACCCTCCCGTCTGTCCCACAGCTGGCCCCGGGTGGCGAGGTGGCCGGTTCGCCCTCGGTGAGCGCTGAGCCTGAGGTCAGCTCCAGCCAGCAGCAGCCCCACGCTGCGCCCACCAACACCCCCGAGGCAGCGGTGCAGCTGATGCCAGGTAGGACACTGCGCGGCAGCTGAAGGGCGGTGGAGTTTTGGGGATGGCCCCAGGCCTGGCTCGGTAAGGGGCGGCCAGGAAGTATGTGCCGTGTTGCATCAGGGTCCTGCTGGCACGTAAGCCAGTAGAGGGAGAGAAGGTAGAGAAGCCACACCCACCTGTGAGAGGATTTGTAAAACCTCAACTAAGCACCCCCACGTGAGCAAGTGTACTGCAGCTGTAGGGAAAATGCTTTTTAAGGTCCGTTTTGGGTACAGTTGTGTCCTGGGAGAGAGCATGCAGCGACCTTGCTGCGTGCACGGGTCAGGGAGCAGATGAACTGGGCCGTGCACTCTCTTGATGACCCAGAAAGGAGTGATCTCGGCCAGTGTAGCCTGGAGTTGGGGGTGTTGCCCTCACCTTGTCAAGTGAGTAATGTTGGACATGGAGAGGCAAAGGAGACGACATGGAAACTACCAGGAGGGAGGTTTTTGCTTCTATAAATCGTTGTTAAACTATTACCCTTACCTGTAAATCGGAGCAGTCTGCGGAGACAAGAAGTGTAACTTCAGCCTTAACGATGAAATTGATAACACTTTAATCCATGATAAAATTATGTTATTTCCGTTTTCCCAGTGAAAGTTCTCATGCCTCATGTCCATAACTTTTTTCATCTCCTGCCAAAGCATGTAGAATTGGCACAAACAGATCAACATTATTGAATAAAGAGCATGTTAAAACAGTTTACTTCAGCTGAGTGATTATCTCATGTGCAGAATAACTGTTAGCCACAGGTCTTTGGGAGGAGGTGGAAATCTGTTGCTTGAGCAGACTTGCCAGCTTCCTCTGGACCTGAGTGCAGACAGTTCTCCCTTTTCCAGCGTCTTCCTTAGTGGTGCCATCCTGGGAGGAGATGAGGACAGGAGCAAGTTCTCCATCTGCTCCCTTGGTGGTTCAGCCTTGGACTGCCTAGTCAGACAGAGTACAGACAAACAGAGAAGGGGCTAAAAACTGCCTATATGCAGTCTTTGTGGCAGGTACTGTAAGTACTAAAAACAATGTAAGTACTTGAACATCCTGCAATCTGGTTGAAAACTAGTAAATCTAAACTAATCTAATCCAAACTATCCATTGGCAAGAGCCTGCAGATCTTCTTGCCACGCTAAACAATGGAAAAAGTTAAATACACAGTTTTACTAAGTAAAACCCTACTAAACATTAGAAATTTGAAAGGCTGATAATTGTCTTAATTACAGCGAAGCAAATTCTTCTTTAGGACCCATTTCTTGCATGACTGCATCTCTGAGATGTTATTTTGCAGTAGTCCTGTCATATAACATCCCTTATGGAAATTCCCTTGCAAAACTGCATCTGGTTTAGAACTGACTCTGCTCAGCTAGATATGAGAAAGGTGGGATGCCTGATGCCACTCAACCCGAATTCTGTGTTAAATGTACTTATTCTGCCTTCCTCAGTTTATAGCCTACCACTGCTATGTTACTAGACCTGGTTCCTACCAACCTGCCCCTGCAACTTGCTCAGTCTGAAATGTGCAATCTGGGACAATGGAATGCAAACCTAGGCAGAATTTTTCCATGTTAGGTGTGTGTTATCTGGGAGAGTGATTTACTTTCAACACATCCATTTAAAAAATCCAAGCTCCTTTAAACTGTTTTTGCTAGGTCCTCAGAAGCCAGACAAGGTTAGCAATTTTTACTGCTTAGGGTTAAACCTTACAGGAATGGATGCAGCACATTTTCACATTTATACAGTTTGAAGAACAGGATTGATCCATGTCTAGTGTCTCACTTTGAGGGCAAAGTGGGATTACACCTGAATTACACCCACTGCATAAATCAGCCCTCAAAACCTCTGACTGCTTTTTGCATATGCAATGATGGAGTTCTCAGAGTGCTGTCCAAATTCCAGTTTAATCAGTTATGTTCTCAGTGGTTAAATTTCTTTTGCTGTTCCAAAAAAGCCTTACACAATTCTTCTTCTCAGACTGGTACAGTGTTGTTGTCACATGCTGTTATTTAACTCAGAGGCAGTGTCATTTTAACAAGGGTAAAATGATTGACATATGACTAAAACTTGATACGTGAGTAAAGTCCCCCATTTCCATAGAGCCTGCTCCTTTGGGAAAGAAGTGCTGGCATTATTAAATCTTCAAGTTGCAAAAAGGTGGGCAGTGTTGGCCAGTGAATTTATTACAGATGCACTGCAGATACTCTCAGCTAAAATGTGGAGGTTTAATTAAAGACTAGATTAGGGTGGTTGCTCATGTACAATGACTTTGTTAGATTGTCTCTTTACGAGTGATGTACTGAAGGTGGTGCATGTTATATAAAATTTGAGCAATATTGAACAAGAGTATGTTTATGTAGCCTGTGAAAAATTTTTCTGTCCCTAACAGACAGATGTGAATCTTTCACATTCTGATGTAAAAAAAAAGGCAGGAACTAATTATATCAAAAAGCCTTGAGCTTTTATTTATTTATAGACTCAGTGCCTGCTTAACAAACAAAGGTTTAGTTGAAAGTGAGCAGGGTATTTAAATTCTGACTTGTTCTCTCCAATATGTGAAGCCTTACTCCTGGTCCTATTAGAACTGATAGTATAAGGTCTAAGGTCTACAGGATTAAGGTCTTATTTAAGTTATGATTAAAGGCTGCAGTCCAGCCAGCACAAAATACTACTTTGAGTTTAACCTGAAATAACATAGCCTTGCATTTATACCAGATACAGCTGATAGTTTCCATGCATGGTAATCTCATAGATCATGAAATTTTGAGTGAGGTTATCTATGAAATAAAAAATCTTGACGATGTATGTCAGCTTAGGCCAGTTTAAACCACATTATGCTTTTGGCCTAGTCTCCCTTTCAGACATGTTTTTTTTCCCCTCATTTACTCTCTTTAATTAAGCTGTGGCAACTGGATGTGTAAGCAGGGACCTTACAAAGATTCTTTCATGTCTCAAAAGAGAAGTGTCATCCCAATAAATATTGAGTTAGGTTAGGCACTGATTTTTGTGTTTATGTGTCCATCTAAGCATCGTGGAATATACTGAATTACTTTTTGTTAAAAGTCAGCACTAAAAAGTGGACATTCATCTGTGAATTTTCGTAATTTTTTTACCATTTTAATAGCAAAGCCTTCAATAATATAGGTGGGTAATATTTAAACCTTTTTTAATTCTGGAGAAACTGAGAGGACCTGCATCTGTTAGGAGAGACATTTTTGCAATGGTGGAGAGCAGGGATTTTCTGCAATTTCTGCTTCTCAAACTACTTCTTTTGTCCTTTCCTTTTGCTAACACTTGGTCTAGTTTTAATGTTCATGAACCAGCAAGGGCAAGGTAGATCACATCAGTGGAGATGGAAGATGAGTAAGAAACATGATGCTTTAGGTTGTAGTACATGCAGCCTGGAGCAATTAGTGACATTTGGATGTCTGAAACCCAGGAATGGAAAAGATTTGATGTTATTGCAGAAGGCTATGGAGGGAGACTGTGGCTCAGAGAAGGACAGAGCTTATTTTGTATGAACACAAGTTTTGATTCTGAGAGACATAGGATTTACTTTGTAAACAGAATTGCTGAATAATTTATGAAGAATACTCATTTTCCACTTGAAGACTGAGGGTGAGGATATGCTTTGCATTAGCAAGCCAGTGCAGCAACACTGAATTTCTGATTCAACACTAGTACATCACTATAAATACAAGAACAAAGAGTTCCATGAAAAAAAAGGACATCCAACCCCTATGTACAAACTGTGCAGAATGCAGAGTAGTAAGTAGAGATGTAAAATACAAACTAATCTAAATGTATTGACTGAGGTTGTTGCTTCTGTCAGAGGTGTGGCAGATTATATTCTGTGTATAACATCACAGTGCCTTCATGTACACCCATCCCTGAACTCACCTGACTATTTTTTTCAGTTTGGAAGGGAAACATTTTGTCCAGAAGCACCTCTGCTCTCATAGGCAGAGTGCCATTCACTGTCCTGGCATTGTGGTTATCAAACAGCACCCATGTTTGAATGTGTGCTGCGATGGATGCTAGTCTGTGCTGAGGGCAGTGCTTAGCCTTGCTGGCTGCGAGGTCTCTGCTCTGAGATCCTCTCCGGTCTTTTATTTTCCGTAACTGATATGTCAGGATCACAGATCAGTGCCTGATAATCGGCTTAGGCTGGTAACTTGGGCACAGATCTAGTCCTGTGCCTGTGCTCTATCACAGGAAGGTGTGAGCAAGGATTGCAGCCTTTCCTGATGGGCACCTTACATGGGTTGACTCTTGTTCTGCTCTCAGTGGCTGGTTACAGGTTTTCATACAAGTTTCTATCTGAACATGACTATTATAAAATGCAGTGTGTCTGGGGTTTGGCTGATATTGATGTAGACCTCTTAGGTGGTCTAATACTTTAAGTATTTCTTTGCAATCAGAAGAAGTGAGACCTCTCCCTTTTTCCCCGTTTCTGTTGCAATGTCTGCAATGGTGTAACTTTAAATTAAGTGGGAGCCAAGATCCTCATAAAAGATTCTTGTATTAGGAGCTGTTAAATGAGCACCAAAATGTTCCAAAACTTCGAGGTGAAAGGAGTGTCTCACACCTCATGAGCTGACAGTTTAGACTAGATTTAGCTCTATCTCCTAAATCACTGTTTATATATAAAGAAAGATGTCAGCCTCACACATTCCAAAGAAGCGCAAACAAGAAAAAGTAATGCCTTTTTTAGAGGTGTATATAAAGCATACAGAAAGGCCAAATTAATCCTTGTTGTAATTATTTCAAGCTCAGTGGAACTGTGCCAGGAATGAAAGTAGCACAAGGAAAATAATCACATCAAAAGAAAGTTACAAAACTTTTACTTATTTAAATAAAGCTCTTCCAAGAACACTCAAATAACTGCTGGTTGGTCTCTGTGTTTGTATTTGATGACTTTTGGCTAAAGTGACTGCTGAAGCCTGTCTCTAGGGACGTATGCTGCTGAATGTGGTCAAGTGAACACTTGAAACGGACGTAGGGGTGAGATAGTCTCTTCCTCTTGTGGTGGACTGAAGAGTTCAGAATCCACTGGTGACACTTCCGGTCCAATAATTGATGTCTATTCCTGCTCTAGCAGATGAACTAAAAATAGTAAGTGCTGAGATACATAATTACAAAAAATACAGCACTTTTATTTTTAAAGTTGCAAGAGCCTGGCTTATGTAGAATGATAAAATTAGATCATTATAGTTTTAAATATCAGTAAAAGGATCTATTGAGTTGATTAATCACCTAATCTTGCAGCTTGGATTTGCCAACTGGACTCCCACCTTCAATTATCTACGTCCAAATGCTGTTACATAGTAACCTAATGTTTTAGGGGCTTTATTCTAGAAGTCTAGCTAGACTTCTTTATTTTAGAGGTCTACATAATGATAAATTGTCTTTACAATACTGTAATGGAATTCTGTTTAACAGCAGGACAGTAGCATAAAAAGGACACGTTTAGCCTAGGCAGAGTAGTTGTATAATTGCTTTTATCATCTGGGTGCACAGCATGACAAACAAATTTTTTAAAAATAAATGAACTCATAGTACTAACAACTCTAATACAAGAGTTGTTTATGAAACTGTTTCTACAAGAGATATTTATCAAGATACTAATTTTTGCAGGAGAACACAGAAATGAAAACTCATAAATAATTACAATATTTTTAGATTCTCACTCTGCTTAAGAATGTACCTTATCACCATTTCAGGACTTCACATATATTTGCTTTAGTGGAAATTCCTTTCAGACACAGAAAGCTCATGCCAGCCTTTTTGTGTAACCAGCAATGGACTTGTCACGTAGAGGCTGTACTAAATATTAAATGTTTATCACAACAGCTATGCATGCAAGAGATTGGGCTGCTGCTTTTCTTGATGTCAGGGCTTGTTTCCCCTCTTCAATGTGGACCTCCTCTGAGGGGAACTTTTTGCAGCACAAAGAGACATCTCCTGTTACTGGAGATACATAGATAGGTATAGGTATAGATATAGATGACATATAGATTATAGATATAGATGGTATAGGTACTTCTTGGTGGAAACCCCTCATGAGTATTCATACTGAAAATGGGTTGGTGTGGGAGATGTTTGGTGATGGGCATTCAGTTGCATTCCTGCAATAAAAGCTGCATAGGCCTGTTGTTCCTCTGTAACAGAGGAGGGTAGAAGAATTCCTTGCAATCTGTGAAAGTTATTTGCCTGTAGCTCAGAGGGAAAGAAGAGTACTATTGTAGCCAGGGCCCAGCAGTTTTTAAGGATTAATTTTGTAAAGCATGCCAAGTTCAACTGACAAACAGTCGAGAATATTCACTGGGGTTCTGAATAGAGGAATTGCATCACGGAGAATTGTTGACTCTTTATTTAAATATGTATTTTTCATTCAAAGCACCAGAGTACAGACAGTATTAAGGAAGATGGGGAAGACAAACTACCAATTTCAATGAATGGTTATGAGCATCACTGTTCATCTCAGATGTAGAAATATACCCTGTCCCCCGTTACCCTAACTTAAAGGCAGAAAAGCAAAAGATGCACAAGTGAAAAGTAGAAAACAATCATTTTTGCAAGACAAATATGATTGAGATTCTATGTTCTCCCTTTCTCTAAAGGTGTCTTATACAGACAACTGTTTTGTGCAAAACGCTCTATTTTATGATACTGGTATATAAAGGAAGAAAATAAGTCCTCTGCTGGTTCCAACTCTCCAGAAAACATATGGGAAAAACCAAAATTGGTCTGTACTGAACATCACTTTATTTTTAGAAAGTAGATTATTTAACATGGTGCTTTTGATCGGAGATCTGTTCCTTTGTGTGATCTTTGCAATTGTTTAATTTTTGATTAATTTCAATTTAATTTCAGCTAATGATTTGTGAGTCTTTAAGAAAAGAGAAACAAGGCACGGTCAGATTGGGATCTGCAGAGGAGATGCAGCCCAGCAGCCAGGATAGATGCTGGCCCTGGAAAGGCTTCAGGCATACACTTTCCTTTTGCACTTTAAATGGGATGCTGGGACAAAAAGGGAACACATGACTTGATGGTTTAGATCAGGACACTTTCTGAGAGTGATTCTCCACTTTGTGTGAGGCTGGTACTTCACTAAACAGGGTCAAGAAAGTGATAATTCCCCTGTATTGAGCACTGGTGAGACCACACCTCAAATCCTGTGTTCAGTTTTGGGCTCCTCACCACAAGAAAGACATTGAGGTGCTGGAACATGTCCAGAGAAGGTCAACAAAGCTGGGAAAGGATCTGGAACACAAGTCTGATGAGGAGCAGCTGAGGCAACTGGGGTTGTTTAGCCTGGGCAGCCAGGTAGGTTTTGGTCTCTTCTCTCAGGCAAGTGACAGGATGAGATGAAATGGCCTCAGGCTCCACAAGGAAGTTAAGGTTGAATATTAGGAAAACATTTCATCATCAAAAGTATTGTAAACCATTGGAACAGGCTGCCCAGGGAAGTGGTAGAGTCACCATCGCTGTGAAACTGTTTAAAAACCATGTGGGTATGGTGCTTGGAGACACAGTTTAGTGGTGACCATGGTGATTGTAGAAGGTGGATGGACTTGGTCTTTATATCCTAACGGTCTTTTCCAACCTTAACGATTCTATGATTCAATGATTCTATACCTACAGAAGGGCTACTTCACATATGTATTCAAGATCTATGATTTTGATAGCAGTAGACCTTAAAAGAACTGTTTTCACCTGTCCCTGTGATGGGAATATGGCATTTTTACATAAGCTGTTCTGTGAAGCCAGCATGCAGTGACTACTCATTCTCCCATTTTCTTCATACCTAAATTATATCCTTCTTAGTGAGTCTTCTTCTGTCACGTCATCTTCTTTTTGTACTTGCAGTGAACCTAGAATCTGCTTGAGCATGAAACGGATCAGTAAAAGTATCTGAGTGTATTTTCTATCTCTCTAAGCAAGATAAACATTTGGAATACAGAAATTCTTGTTTGAGTTTTTCCAGAAAAGGAAACAGAAGCATGATTATATTTTATCTCGGCTGGCACAGCACAGAGCAGTGCTTGCTAAAACGTTCAGATCCTGGAAGCACTGAAACGTGATGAAATCCATCTTTCTTTGATAAAGTATTCTTAAATGAATTATATGCCCATTCCAGGAAGTGTTGAAACAGGCTATTAAATCAAAGCCTCAAGAGAGAGAAACTGGAATGCCTGATTTCCCTGATGAATCTTTCTTGGTGGGGCACTCCAGACTGGTTGCAGAAAAGCTGCTTTCAGCACTGCTTGTTTTGAGCAGCTTGAATGTGGATGGTGGCCTCTGTGGGATGGGTGGGCAGAGCTGTGTTTTCATTTCCCAAATGAGTCTGCTTTTGTCTGGAGTCAAGCAGTGCTGCCCTTTAAAAACGGCAGGATGTTGCTGATCACACAAATGTTGTGCTAGACACAGCAGTTCTCAGGTCATGGTTCCCACTGAATCCTGCCCCTGGTGGGAGATGGGAGCAGGGCTTCCTGCATGCATGTCTTATAAAAAGTGGTGTTGGGGACCTTGCTGTGTTGTTAAAACGTTGCTTAATTGTACATTGAGCATAAAGTACATTGGCTGCATCTTACTCCTAATATATACCTGTTAGTCCCTTTAACTCTAACTGAACAGTAAATGCATATACACACACAGAAATTCAGCATGTATTCCTGTTGATTAAACTAAGGGTAACTATCACAGTGACACTGTGGTCTGTTGTATCTTTTCATTAACTAGGTCTTCATGACGAAAACATCAGTTGAAACCGTACAACAATGGATTAATAATATTTAATCAATTGCTTTCTGCTTGTACTTGGGAAGGAAAAAGTGAAGGAAAAAAGCTGGTCGTCTGTCTTGTTCAGAGAAGGAAAGAATGTATTCTGAACTATTCTACCCCTGCTCCTATCACCCCAGTGCAACAGGGGAATGTGCTGTATTACTGCATTGTTTCAACCAGGAAATCTGTATCCGAAGATCAAGCTTGTGAAAAATAAGGATGTTCATCTCTGATCCTTGAATAGCTTGTTTCAGTTTTCTGTTTACACTCACTTCTCTCTTCACTGGATATCTGCCTAATCTTTGCTTTCCTACAGTGACTGGTCAAGGATAGCAGTATGAATGAGGCAGAGAAGCACTGATGTTTTTGTATGGGAATAATTTCATTTTGGCCACAACTTGGAGCACTCTTCTGACTGTGATGGGCTCTGTCCTTCAGTCATTGAAGGACATCCTTCATGTGTTGATGTGACAGTTTATGGAGTTTTTTCTGTCCTTTGCTCTTGGCAGATGGAGCATTGCCACTTGTTTGGGACTTCATTTCTCTTATGACTATAAATCCACAAAAACAAAATAACAGACAGGAACACTATTCTTGGCATTACAGAGCAGCATTCATGCCTATATGCTGATAGACATTTTGGTTTTTTGCTCACAGACTTACATTTTATTTTTCCTCTCTGTATAAAGAATTGGCTTTATGCCTCCCCTGATTTGAGATAGTCCACAAAAAACTTGGAGTTTGACAACAACTGGTCCCATTTACCATTCACTTTTTCACTTATAAAATAGTTAAATACATCAGACTGTTTATTGTGCTAGTGCATATTCAAATAGCCATGTATACATATAACACATCCACAACTATATCCATTAAACTATAGCCCATGTCACCTCTTACGTTAATTGGTTTTTGTCAGTTTTGGTATGAACTCATTCAGTAGCATGGGAACTGATTGTTCATATCCTATATTAAGAACAAATTATTTTTATGGAAATAACAATACAATCCTGACAGGAAAATTTTGACAGCAGAAATACAGAAGAGAAATAATAACAGTATTCTGAGCAGCAGAGTGATATGTAATTTGTGTATGCTCTTCTGAGTGTGTACATAACTAGAAAACATCTGAAACTCCTCATTTTATTTAAAGAGACTTGACTCAAGTAGAGCTGCAAAATGTGACTAAATATTTACTCAGTCAAACTATGATAAATTGGGTTTAAACAGGTATTCAAGGACAGAAAGAAATGAGTCGTGCCATGAACAATAGTCCGGTTCTTGATGAATGTGCTTTTCTTGCAGGTTTGTCTCCTCAATGTGCAAAATTTCCAGCTGCTCCTGCACCTCTTGAGACTCCTTGTCTTGGCAAATGCCTGGGCGTGCCATGGCTAGTCTGAAATAAAGTGGTCTTTGGTCACCCAGGGTTTGTGAGCAGCTGCCTAGCAGAGTGTCTGATACTTGAGGTCTGTCCTCCTTCTGAAAGCTGGGATATATTCATGTCTCTGCCCTGTGCCCAGCTTTGAGTCTTCCCCAACCTTATAGGACATTTATATTTTAAACTTTAGTCGCTTTAATGTGATGAGAGTTGTGGTTGCAAAGGTTTAAATAATGTTCATAGTCACTGTTTTTTTCTGGAGTGTGAGGAGAGGACTCTTGGCACAAAACAGAAAAGCAGGCTAAAAATCTGCCTTAAAAGCTGATTCACTTGAAGTGTTAGACTTCATCCTCTGGAGAACTGTGTAAAGAGCTGGTACTCAAATGCTGCTTTCTGCCCCAGAGAAGACAAAAGAAATATGTGTGTTAAAAGTGTGCACAGAAATTCCTTATGCGAGGTCGTAAATTGTGAGCTCTTCATAGAGTTTGTGCCCTTTGTAGCTTGCTTCGCTCCTACTGGAAAAGATACAGCGAAAGGAAAGATAAAAACAAATTGGTCTAGTTGGGCAAAGTCACCAACAGAGAATTTCAGAAATGAAACTGCAAGGTTGCTAAAAAGACAGTTGGACTACTTTGCCAATTAAAGATGGTGGTGAGACAAAAAAATACCGAAATGCAGTTCTTTGGGGTGCATGTGCTGCAGTCAGTATTACCAGAAGTAAATGGCATGAGCTGCCAACACATTTCCTCTTACACCTGTGGTAGATAGTTCAGCCAGAACAGAAAAGGGTACCTTTTGACTCACTACCAATGACACTTCAATAAAATAGAGGGGAAAATGTCTCTAGTCTCTAATAAGCAGTATATCAACCAAGTGCTGTCAGCCTGTGTAGAGAATTTCACAGTATGATTTATTATGTTAATTACAGTCATGTGGGCCTCATGCTCTTAAGTCTGAAACTGCTCACATTCACAGCTTGATTTAAGAATATGCTTTAGCCAAGACTTACAGTGCAGCTTATTATGATTAATGTAATAAAATATTTATTACATTCTCCTTTTCTTTGTTTCTCAGCTTGCTGCTCCAGTTAGACTGACTCATTTTGAAACACTGATATAAATTAGATTTCAGATGATGAGGATTCTCATCTGGTTTTAATCTCTCTCTTTGGTGTTTTTTTCACATCCTTTGTTCTTATTCTCTCTTCTCTCCCCCTCATCTTTATTTCCCTCCCATATTTCCCAGTTCTGCTTCTCAGCTGCTGTCTAGAGTGAATCAAAAGCAGGCAAACTTCATAGCCCTGGCTGATGCCTTCCAGACCTCTTGCATTGCTTTCTCAACTGTGCTTATTAGAGGTATTTCTTAAATGTGATGACATTAAAACTGGTGGTACACTGTAGCTGAGAACATGCTAAGCCTCTGGTGATGTGGGATGGCACGTTTTACATGTTTTACATTTAAATGCTGCCTAGAGAAGACAGAACTGTAAGGGGATACATGGGCCCTGTTTCTCATTCTTCTTCCACAGGGCTTTCAATTGCAGAGAGGCACAAAATTCCACTGTGCCAAATATTCCAAAATGCTATATAAATTTATACCTGTGATTTTGTGCAAACCAGCTCAGTAGTTACATTGCTGGCTGAGCAATCAATGCTTCTGAGATCTGTTTACACATCCATAAATCTGGCTTTCTCTGTAGGAAGATGGAAAGATGGAAACCTTTCCAAAAATATGGATTCTTGGTTTTGTTATGTAACAAATGGGGTTTTGCCATGAGAATTGTATGGTTTTTAAATTATAAACATAATTCAATAAAGGAAATGTGTCACAGATCTTTATAGGTTTTTCTCTGCTTGTTGTTGTTTTTTCTTCATTTTTTTTTGCCAGCTTTTGAATCAAGTCACTGTATACATATAAATACTATTCAGTTGTGCCCCTCTTCTGCCTTCTATACTAATAATGACTTAGTCCAATTGATTTCTACATAAGGAAATACTTAAAATACAGGGGCACCAATCCAGAACGCACTTAAAATATGCTTTGTTGAATTGGAAACTTACCTGGGAGAAAAACTGACTTTCTGCTGAGGATGTGTATGCAAAACTTTCCAGCCTGATGCCAAACCAGGTCCTGTTTGAAAACGAGTGCATCACTTCTGCCATGGATCACCCAGCTTCCAGTTCTCAGGGTAGCATAGACAATCACAATCATTCCTTTAATTCTGTCTGCCACAAAGCAATAAGTAACTAACATACTTTTAAAGGGCAGCATTTCTTTATGTTGCTAAAAAGTCCTAGGTAAAAAAGTGTCTGTTTTCCAGAGTTAAATATTTAACCTGAAGAAAATAATTGTCAAAACATGTCTCTTTTCTTTCCCCTTAAATTGAAACCAGTACTTGCAGTTTTCTAATTGTGTTAGAAAACACAATTCATTGTTTGGAAATAATATAGGGCTAGAATAATAAAGGGCTGAATACAAAGATGCATGCTCAACATAGAGCTGACATTAGCTTCACATTATGGGTAATGTTTTCCCACTTACCAACTCCAGCAGCACTCCCAATTTCTCCACCTGATTTGTTTAACTTGAGCTCTGAAAGTGTAGGAGTTATGTCTTAGAAGCGACCATCGTTGTGTTGAAGGAAGTTTAGTCAGTTATTTTAAAAGTAATGGGGTTTCACATTTTTTAAAAAAGTTTTCTAGTGGTTTTGGGTTTTTAATATAGAAAACTCTAAGTGTGGCTTTTATCTCCTCCATCTCTGTGACAAGTGGAGTGCCTGAATGTCAGTTATATAAGGGTTCATAATTTGTTTTTATATACATCCTGTAAAGATAATAGATGTGGAAATAAGAGTGGGATGAGGCATGGCTGGTAGACCTGGAGATGGTTGCAAGCTTGATTACAATCCAGGTGACTGACTTGGAATGGGGCAGATTAAATGGAGATTCCATTCCAGCTGCCAGCTGAGTGTATTTTGCCTGTATATCACCCAAGTACCAGGTATATGGGCTTCTTAATACTCTTGCAAAATATTTTCTGTTTCTGCTGTTCTTCACGCTGTGTCTGAGCTGTAGCATCCTGCTGTGCAGAGTTGGGCAATCCTGGGAGAGCTCAAATTGGTATATTTCTTCCTGTCGAGTGGAGACAGAATCTGGGTAAATATCCCACTGTTGTGGTACAGAGGAAATACATCCCATTTTGCATTGCAGCAGTTCATGCCAGTGCATCTCAGAGCAGCTTCAGAAGGAGATAGGAAACTGTATGGCCTCATACCCCAGAAATGTCAGTGTGAATGTTCAGTGGAAGAAGGGAAATGTAAGGTAAAACTGGAATGCAACGCTTGTCTTTTCCACTGCCATGACAAAACCAAAACCAGACAACTAGATGAACTAACGGGAACCTTTTTTTGTTTAGAAAATGCATTTTTAGAATCTTTGTGCTGGAATGGCTCAGACATACATCAGGTGGAGAAGGAAGGTAGCCTTGTGAAAGTTGGAGTTCCCAGGGTGCTGCTGTTTTGCACTGTTCACTAGCAATCAGTAGAATCCACTGCATAAAAAGGGTGATCCAGTCAGTGATAGGAGAACATAATTTCTGAATCCCTTGTCATGGCTACAATTATTCTGACATCTTGAGGATCATGCAGAAATCCCCTTAATATCCCCTTAATAAAAAGTATATTTTATTGTTTACTAAAGCAGCAGCCAAATCTCCAATCTTTTCAAGCTGTTGTGAGAAAGCAGTGAAAGAGAACACAAACTGGAAATTAGCACTAGTGGCTGAGTGAGAACTTTAACTGATAAACAGAATTTAGTAATAACATCAGAGGGGTAGGGCAGCAATTCAAGAAAAAATACAGAAGCACTTTATTCTAGTTAGTCTCAGGATGTTTCTGCAAATGTTTAGAGGTGCTTCTGCGGTGGGCACCTTTTGCTCTTATCCTCACCCTTATTTTTGGCAGCAAGACGTGAGAATGGTTTTGACTGGGTTATTCTTGTGATACAGTGAAAACCAGCTGTCAGCTTTCTAAATTTTGCATGCAGAAAGAGTACTGATATTCCAGGAATGCTGTGGTATGACAGTGGCATTCAGCTTCTTCTGACAGGGAAGCAATAGGACAACCTCGAAGGGGGTACGTTTATCAGAAGCTCATGTAGCTGTTCCCCACTGTGACTTGACCATAACTTTGTTGCATAACAATGTGACCCCTGCTCACTGGGATTCTGGACTTGAGAGTGTTGTTTGCCTATAGATGCCTTCTTGAAACAGGAGGGGACAGGAGAAAAAGGTAGGAGCAGGCTGTGGTTTACTTGAACTGTTTTAATGGCGTGCTTGTTGCCACGGCCCAGAGACTGGATATCACTGCTTTTCAGTAGTTGTAAAACAGGGGCTACAGCCAACCTGCAAAGGTGCTGGGGAGTGGAGACAGGGCAGTTAACTCCAGCATAGAGATACGTGGTGCTTCGTGTGTGGTTAACTAGGCTTTTTCACTTGAATGAAAGCACACCAGTGGAAGCAGACCTGCTGCAGAAGCATTTTCCTAGTCAGGACACAAATTTGGCAGGGAAGACTTTGGCTAGTGATGTGATTACCACCAAGAAAACCCACCTTTCTTTTAATGTACATCTGTGAGATCTCACTGCTTACCATACAAGAGTTTAAGACTGTTTGCAATAGTAACTCAGGTTTTTTGACTCCCACTGATGTCACAAATGGTCTCTGAACATTAACAAACTGTATCTGTCTGTCATGAAAGCAAGTGCTTTTCCCCCTGCCATATGTAATTACAGAGGTTATGTCCTTTTCAGGGAGTCCAAGTGTGTGTACGTGTGTGAGCTGAAATTAAAACAAGCTTGAGTTTGATAACTCCAGTGATAGCATTAAGTCTTGGCTGCGTTAAGATCAGATTATGAAAAGATCAGAAAACAGCTGTTGTGCTGTGGGAGGGATCATCTGATGGTCGTGGGCTAGCCTGGGACATTCCGCTCCCACTAAGTTGTCTGTTTAATCTCTGCCTGGTCACTTTATCTCTTTTGCTACATTTGAACTAGAACATCTGAAGTACTTGTCACTTTTTCAAAGTCATAGTTGGGAGTTTACCCTGGACCCCTCAGTAAGGTGGGTTTTACTGTCTTTTTCTGCCACACTCTGGTTTTCTTGGAAATGAAACTCTGATGTGGGATATGACAGGAAACACAAGAGACATAACCAAATCCTTTGTGCAGTGATGCAGCTGAGGGGGCTGGAGCTCAGGAACTGCATCTCCAAGTCATTTCATGTTTTCATGCTTCTTCTTGTAGTCTATAAACAGGGGTAACAGCACTTCTAGTTCCAAAGATGGCATTATAACAAGAAAAAGTCACTAAGGATAGCTTGTCTTCATAGATCAGTGATGACAATACTTTTTGTTTGATTGTTTCTGACCACAACATGAGCGTATCTGTGTTCCTAAAGACTAACAGCAGATACCTACAGAAGATTATAAGAAAGGTGAAAGCACATATAACACCTCCCCATTCTCCTATCCCCCATCAATTTGTAGCTCAGGGCTGTTCTGATACAGAGGAGTTCTCTTGTATTGAGGTGCACGGTGTGGCTTTTTTTTCTGTGCTTTTACCCAGTTTTGGAATCCATGCACACTGAAGAGTTGATAATGCTGTGGGCAGTAGAGGGTCCAAGAGCATACAGGTTTATGTTTGCAGTAATCAAGGAACTAGTGTTTCAGTAGTTTCCATCAGCTCCACAGAACATTAAAAAGGGCTTTGGTCTCTATTCAGCAAGATGCAGCCAAGTGAGACAAGGCAAACATCTGGGAACTGTTGCATGGGAAACTCTTGCATTTGTGCCATGCTACATGGTACATTACCAATATTTGAGTGTCTTGTAGGAAAAGAATAATGCACTAGTACCACTTCAGCCTTGATTCACAGCCGAAGTGGAGGGAGCTCTCCTGATGTGGCTGGATGAAAACCTGACCCATTATTTTTTAACATTTCTCACCTGCCTTGTGAAGTAACACACAACACACCACTGCAGGAATGCAGTGTTTCTGGG
This sequence comes from Grantiella picta, assembly GCA_013397955.1. NCBI lineage: Eukaryota > Metazoa > Chordata > Aves > Passeriformes > Meliphagidae > Grantiella > Grantiella picta. The sequence goes on from VZRM01001603.1 coordinate 565,914, forward strand.
GTACTGTTTTGCTCATGTAACTTGGGAGGATCTTTAATTCTGCGTGGCTTTTATAACTGTTTTTAACTGCAGACAGGGCAATTTCCTTTGCAGATTAAGGAAAGATGCTGTAACATAAATGACTGACTGGGTGTCACTGCTGTGTAGTGACAGGCTATCCTCTAAGAAGAAGTGATTGATGCATTTATAAAACTGAGCCATTATATGTGCTGTTTATATTAAAATAGAACTAAGGATGTGGGCTGTCAATCAGTCAAAGCACTGATTACTTACACAGTTCTACGATAAGTGGTGGTGGGTGCAGTGAACAAAATACCAGAGTAAATGTTTGTTTTGGAGCTTTAAGCAGGGTTGTCTCTTTGTTTCCAGCCTGCATCTAGCCATACTAAAAGGATCTATTCTGTACGTTGCCTAAAGCATGAGGCTTCACTGCAGGCTGCTAGAAGGTCTTTGATACTGACATCAGTACTAAAATCAGTTTCTGAATCAGGCAGGTAACCTTTCTTTTTCCCCTTGAGCACAGTTCAAGCAAACCTCAGTGCTTTGTGGCAGCATTTTTTCCTGCCTGCAGAAGCCTCCAAAGGCCTCAGTTGCAAATGCCCACTTCTCAGTGCTTTGCAGAGAATTTGAGAACCCGGTTTCAAAGGGTGAGTGCTGTGGATGCAGGATGCCTCGCTCTGAAGACAGAGGACCTGGTCCTGAGGGTTATAGACTCAGTCTTGTTTCTGTCTTGCTGGAAGTCCTGGGGAAAATCACTCCCCGTGCCTCTGTCTGCAGATGTGGTTTGGAGGTGATGAGATGAACTTTTTTGAGAGTCACTCTGTAGATTGGCGGAAGGAGAGGCTGCCCAACTGTGCATGAATGTTTCTGCACCACATGGAACATTGCAGGTGGGGTAGAGAAGGAGAGGCTACCTTCCTTTCCATGCTGCCTTCTCCCCTGTTAATAGGCTTGCGGGGAGAAGAGGAGCAAGTTGTCTGAACACTGGTGCAAAGCCATGGGTGTGCTACACAGCCTGACATAACTTGGCCTGAATGGCAGAGAGGCAGTGGGCACTTCACCTGGTCTCATACCACTTTGTGTGTGTATCTTGGGTGGAAACACCTGGTGAGTTTGGCTATGGCACTGCTAAAAGGATGCAAAAATGTATGGATTTTGCAATGAGACTGACCAAAAAAGGATGAGACTGACCAAAAAAGGATTTGTTTTTTTTCACCCTCTTCTGCTTTTTAAGTGGAAGAGGGACAAAAAGTGTTACACACACAGTTGCACAGAATAGTCAAATAATTGAATTTTTCTTTCTTTGCATTCGCTGTTAAGTTTCTAAAACCATCGAGGTTTATCACATTCAGAATGACAGTTCCACCTGTATGCCTTAAGCTGCATTCTTGTGCAAACAGTTTGCATATGCCAAGAAAATGATCCTTAAGAACATACATAACTTATAAAGCTTTTCCTTTTTATGGTTCTCTTATGATCAGCCAAAAAATCAGCTGTCAGTAACAGCTATCATAGTGATAGTATTTTAGTGTTGTGTTTTGATATGTCATTGATTGTAAGGATTTATGAGGATAGCCTTTCAAAGCAATATAAAGCAATATTGCCTTTTAAAGCAATATAAAGTTGTTTACAGAATTTGATTTTTCTGAAAAATGAAAAGATGTGGTCATAATTGTACTTGTACTGTCAAGATACAATTTGATGACATGGAGAGGTTTTATAATCATGTTTTTTTCCATATTTTCTGATGCGAACATAATTACATTTTGTTTATTCTTGTACATTTGTAAATTGCCCATTGGTCTGTAGTAACTTTACCTGCCAACTCCTTAGAATGTGCTGTCTTACATTATACATTCTGAATATATTTATTTAGCTCTTTAAAAATGTGCCTGATTAAAGAGAAATATTACTGTCATAAATATGATGCTTTAGCTTTTTTTTTTTTGTAGGGAAAAAAATGTAACCAGTACAACCTCTGGTTTCACAAATGAAACAATTCAGAGTGGGCTTATTCCTGAGTCTGGGCTCTGCACACAGCATTGGGATCCACAATCCTTCCAACCTTCCTTTGTTGTAAAAAGCAGATTGCCACTAATCTCAATGCTTTTCACAAATCTCCATGCACAAAACTGCCCCAGTATCATGAGGAGCTCACTTAGTTTTATATCATGTAGTACATTGTTTGTGAAACTGAAGTTGGCTTTCAATCATGTGACAGGTAGCAAAGATCTTTCTCAGTGCTCTTTTTGAAATTGATTTTGTTTCCTTTTTGAGGAAATTTGTTTTAGGAAAAAGTGTATCCTACAAACTCACTGCTTCTGCTTTCTTTTTTCTGTCCCATTTTTCCTCTTCCAGACCAGGATGAGAGAGCAGCAGAGCTCAGCAGAGAGCAGAACGAGAAGACTATTCGCAGCACACAGACAGCTCTCCGCAATTTCCGAGAATTCCTCATTTCCAAGTACCCCTCTGAGACCCGTGAGATCTATGTTATCCCCTGCAAAGAGCTTGATGCCTATCTTGCTTCCTTCTTTGTGGACGCCAGACAAAAGGATGGGTCTGAATATGAGCCAAACAGTCTGGCCAACTATCAGTGCGGACTGGAGCGGTATCTCAAAGAGCACAGGTATGGATACAGCATTACAAGAGATAAGGAGTTCAAGAGGTCCCAGGAAGCTCTAAAGCAAAAGCAGATAGAGCTGAGGTGTAAAGGAAAAGGAAACAAGCCACACAAATCCATGAAGCTTACCTTTGCTGATGAGCTTATCCTGCGCAAAAGAGGCTTGTTGAGCCGGTATAATCCTGAAGGGCTGCTGAACCTCGTGTGGCTGAACAACACTAAGGCATTTGGACACTGCACAGGTTTCCATGGGTCCACCCTCAAATGGGGAGACATCCGTCTGCGGGTGACAGAGACTGGGTTGGAGTACCTGGAGTGGATGGGGCCGGACAATGGGGACGTGAGTGCCAAGAGCAAGAGAGGCGGGACAGACTCGCGGGTGTACGCCACCCAGCACTCCCCGCAGACCTGCCCAGTGCAGGACTACAAGGAGTATGCCCAGCGGCGCCCTCCGGCCATGCGCTACGAGGATGCGCCTTTTTACCTGTCCATCAAACCTGTCGTCAACTTGGCTGCGCTTCACTGGTACAATTGCCAAGCCCTGGGGAAAAACAAGCTTGCCAAGATGGTAAAGACCATGTGTGAGAAAGGCAACATCCCTGGCCGCAAGACCAACTTCAGTGTCTACCAGAGCTGCAGCACCCTCTCAGAAGCGCAGAGCAACCAGCTGGTGCTGATCTGCAATAACTTGAGCCAGCAGGCTGCCCAGTCCATGGCAAGCCACTCCAATACTGGCAACTTCATAGTGTCAGCGTCCTATGACTCTTCGTCTGACACGGCTTGAAAGAACACCGAACACTTTTTTCCTTTCCTTTTTGTTTCAAGTGTTGAATTTGTGCTCAATAGTACACATCAACTGTGATTGTACACTATTTCCCCTCATAGCCCTCTCTCCAGTGTTAATTCACTTTATAAGAATATATAAACATATAATATATTTTTCTTTTTACAAATAAGTCAACAGAAATAGTTTAGTATTACTGACAGTATTTATAGTGTTAATGCAAAAATGAAAGGTACTTATGGGTTATAATATGAATGCAGATTTTAAAAGGATAAAAATGGTTCTCAGGCAACACAAGATAGACTGAAAATACCATTTTTAACATGCACACATTAATGAGTATAAATCCCCAGGGAGGCTTACGTAGCAATTCTGTTCTAAAGCATTTTATCAACTTAGTATTTTAACATGACCTCCCACAGTGGAGGAGACAAACTTACCATTGGCTGCTGTTTCTTACCTGCTAGCTTATTCTTGATCAGCAAGACCAAGAAATAAGAAATACATCAATGTAAGTTCACAAAAGCATTTACAGCATTTTTTGTCTGTTTTTATTATGTTTCCTGAGGCTCATTTATGCTAAAAATATCCTGAGGTCAGCTAAAAGCTATTTTTAACTTTTGGGTTTGTTTATTTTCTGGGATCAAAATGTTGCTGGTGTTTAGGCTAAAAAGTATTATTCTCAACAATATGCAAAAGTATAATGGCAAAACCATTGTCACACACATCATTTTACCTCTTTAAACATAGGTTGTTAGCGTTTTGTTGCTGTGTGTATGTAATGTAAAATCTATTGACACAGAGAGCTCTTTCAATATTCTGGGAAAACCAGAAGCAAAACAATCTGCAATCTTACCCCAAGCTGTACATAAAAATCGCATCAGATAGGTCTTAAGCCATCATTTGAAATCCACAAAACAATAGAGAGTGTAATGATAATTTCTACAGAAATTTTAAAAGAATTTCTACAGATGGTTAAAAAGCTGGATAGTTTTAAATGCTGGAATACAAATTTAACTTAGCTATACATCATCTGTTTCTGCTGCAGACAATAGAAAACATGCATGTGAATCTAAAGGCAGAATTTGGATCTTAAAACCTTGAAACAACAAGTTCTGCTGTTCTACTTTGCAGTGTAATAGTTCTACCACAAGTATGGGGAGAACACTAACAATTACACTATTTCAGTGAACAATTATAATTCTTGACCCTTAAAATTGGGAACAGTACTTTCCAAGTAATTTAACTTAGTTTAAGTTTCACAAGGATGTGCTAGGGCTCTGGTGAGGCTTTGGATAAGTCTGCTGGGGTAATCTAGTGTCTGCTGAAGTCAATGAAAGAGACAACCTCAGCTGACTTCCCTTGGGTATTGGGCCAAACTGTTACTGAGAGGCTTTCTTGTTTTGCAATTATTAATTGTTGTGTTTCTTTATGCTTGTCTATATTTCTTCACATTCCTGTATATCCTTCATATTCTTTAGATGTGCGACTGTGCAATGACTTTAATCATCACTAATTCCAAAGAAGATGGCAAGCAAAGGTAGCAAATAGAAATAGAAATAAGCCACCTGGCACCTGTAACCTCTCTTCTGTGTTCCTAGGATGAAATGTTCCTGTGTGCAAGGGAGGTGGTAGAGTGTCTGCATATCACTTAAGCCTTACTGAAGGTCTGTTTTGGGGATGAAATAGGTAGCAGGTGTGCCACTAAAAGTCAAAGAGCAGAGATTTCCACTATAATAAATATCTGTCCTCCCAGGAAGCCTTATGCAGGTGGCACAACCTGGCTCTGATCTCTTTGTATATAGCAAGACTGGTACAAAGTCTGCGTTTCCTATGTCTGGCATGCTATGGCAGGGTAATCACCAACTCTACAATCTTCCATTTACCATCTGCTGTCTCTCAGGGTAGGCAGTGGACTGGTGGGCACAAGCAGTTGTTCATATTGCAGAGCCCTCCTTTTCTAATTTGGTTTTGAGGCTTGAGACCAAACGGTGACACCACTGCAGTGACTGTAAGCTGTGTCCATGACTTTCAGTGCCATGTCTTATCTGACTTGTAGGTGAAGGAGACAGAAGCACAGAGAGATTGCAGGTGAAGCCAGAAAGACAGCTGCCCAATTTCCAGATGAGGCCAGACATACAATTGCTGTTTGCACTGCCGTGCCTTTTCATGGCAGTGCTTTTAATGTGATAATAGTTAACAATAGTTTTGCAAGGCCAGTGTTGCTGTGGGATTTCTTTGCTGTTTTCCACTGAGAACTCACACAGCTGCATGTATTATGTGCTGGAATGTAAGGGTACCATGCCAAGGACCTCTCTCAAGGTGCCAGGTGAGAGGACAACCATTGAGCCAACCTCTAGGGAAGGCTGGTCTCTGTTTCTCCCCCACTGGCAGTCATCTCAACACTTCCAGTGACAGCTATTGCAGTATCTGACGTGCTTCCCTACATTTCCTTTCCTGTTCTGCAGTATGGGGATGTGTATCATCTGGCCTTTATGTGGCAGCAGATCTGTTTTCCACCTCTCCTCCCCTGCCCAGCCTACCCTTTTGCTCTGATGGGTGATGCTGCAAGCAGCTCTTTGAAGTTTTGCTTCACATCAGTGCTGTAATTCAGCCCCAACACAGACCTCAGAAGAAAGAAGACTGACACTCTTGGGTTTTGAACTGGGAGGTCAAAAGAAGCATTTCCCATGATTTTTTGACTCCACGTGCTGCCTAAGTTGTTGATTACCACAGTATTAGAATGGTTTGTGCTGATGTCCAGCAACAGGCAACATCTCCAATACTCTTGACTTAGCATGGCACATCAGCAACCTCTGCTTTTCTGGTTCAGGTATAAGCTGTGGAGTGTGTGCTTACTGTGATAGCCTCAATATTATCACAAGGAAGGCCAAGCCCAACTGGAATTATATCTGGCCAAGGACGTCAAAGACAACAAGCAGAGCATCTGCAAATACATCAATAACAAAAGGAAAAGGAAGGATAATATAGGCCTATTACTAAATGAAGGGGGGGCCCTGGTAACAGAGGAAATAGAGAAGTCAGAGTTACTGAGCACTGCCTTTGTGTTGGTCTTCACGGACAGGACCAGCCTTAAGGGATCTCTGACCCAGGAGATCAGGGTAAAGAAATGCTGGAAGAAAGACCTTCCCTTGGTGAAGGAGGATTGAGCTAGAGAACACATATACATCCACAAGTCCCTGGACCCTGATGGGATGAATCCACAAGTGCTAAGAGATCTGGTGAACACCATAGTTCGGGTTGCTAATGATCACCTTTGAAAAGTCATGGAGCTCAGGAGAGGTGCCTGAAGATCAAAGAAAGTAAATGTCACCCCAGTGTTCAAAAAGGGAAAGAAGGAGATCCTAGGGAATTACTGGCTGGTTAGCCACACCCCAATCCTTGGAAAGGTGAGGGAGTGCCGTATTCTGGCAGCCACCTCTATGCATGGAAGAACATGATCAGGATAGTCAGCATGGATTTACTAAAGGTAAATCATGCTTGACCAACCTGATTGCCTTTTACTGTCAGACAACTACCTGGATGGATGAGCAGACAGCAGCAGATCTTGTCTGCCTTAACTTCAGTGAGGCATTCAATACTGTCTCTTACAAGGTCCTCACAGGTAAACTCAGGAAGAGTGGACTGGATGAGTAGACAGGGAGGTGGATTGAGAACTGGCTGAACAGCAGATCCCAGAGGATTGTAATCAGTGGCTCAGGGTCAAGTTGGAGGCCTGTTCTTAGTGGTGTCTCCCAAGGTTCAGTAGTGTGTCTGGTCTTGTTTAACTTACTCCTCAATGACTTGGATGAAAGGGCAGAGGCCTCCTCAGCAATGTCACTGACAACACAAAGCTGGGAGGAGTGGCCAATACCCCAGAGGGCTGAGCAGCCCTTCAGAAGGACCTCAACAGGCTGGAGAGATGGGCAGAGAGGAGCCTCCTGAAATTCAGCAAAGGCAAATAAATGCAGGTCCTGCAGCTGGGAAGGAACAACCCCAGGCACCAGCACAGGCTGGGGATGACCTGCTGGAAAGCAGCTCTGTGGAGAGATGGACCTGGGAGTCCTGGTGGACAGCAAGCTCTCCATGGGCCAGCAGTGCCCTGGTGACCAAGAAGGTCAGTGACATTCTGGAATGCATTTGGAAGAGCATTGCCAGCAGGTCAAGGGTGGTGATCCTGTCCCTCTAGTCAGCCCTGGTGAGGCCTCATCTGGAACCATGTGTCCTGTTCTGGGGTCCTCAATACAAGAGAGATGGGGAGCTTTGGAGCAGGTCCAGTGGAGGGCAACAAAGATGATTAAGGGACTGGAGCATCTCCCTAATCACACACAGGGACAGGTTGTACAAACAGGTTGTGGACTCACCCTCACTAGAGATATTCAAGAATTATCTGGGCACAATCCTGTGCCATGCTTTAGGACAACCCTGTTTGAACAGGGGGCTTGAAACAGACGTCTGACTGAGGTCCCTTCCAACCTTGCCCATACTCTGATTCTGTGATTATAGGAATAGTTTTGTTCTGCTTTGTGATAGCTGTAGTAACTCCAGCAGTGCTGATGGCAGATTGCCTGGCAAGTTCTGGTGGGGCAGCCCCACATACACTACTTGTTGAAGAAGTTAAACATGCATGGACAAAATATGATGCCCAAGTAGTACCATAGTATAAAAATAAACTTACTAGTTTTGAAGGGCATTTAATACCACCTATTATTCAGTCTTTATTTGTGAACAGTTAAAGGAATTGAGTGACCACAGTTTATCTAATTACCATTTGTGTTACAAAGCCCTGAAAAGTTAGCTCTCTATGAGGAAGACTTTGGATTTAAACCACTCTCATGGTTTTGTCTCATACTGGTGGGAGAGTAGATGTCCTAATCTCTGTATTTTAGCTGAGAGAGGACAATTCAGTTAATTGTAATTCTGACTGAGGGTATTTCACCTCCTTTGGCAGCAAGTTGCAAGCTCACTGTGATGCTGTGCGGTTTCCCTGGTGCTAAGACACAGCATTGTGGCCAGGGGCTAGTGCTGCCAAGTCTTACCAGCCTTTCCCTCTGCCTAAATGAAGAACTGTGGTCTCTAACCTTGGCTCTTGATACCAAGTACCTCTTACCAAGAAATCAAGGGCCGGTGGCGAAACACTGTCCTGCTCCTGTCCAGCACAGGCTATATGATGGTGTTTGGGTGCAGTGGCTACAGTGAGGTACTGCAGGTGGGTGGCTGCACTCCTTACTACGTCGTACTTAAGTGTAAAAGCTGAGCTTTTGCCCCATAGTAAGTCTGCAATTTCCTTAAGATAGGGGTAGCCAGCCCCAAAATGGGGCTTGCTTTTCTCCTTTCTTTTTCCTTTCTTTTTTTCCTGTCCCTCACCTTTCTTTGATTTGATGTTAGACCTCTTCAGTGAGTGATTTCAACTCAGTGACAGACACACAGCAAAAAGGGGGGAAGTCAGGCAATTTTTTGCCAATATACTGAGTTGAATCTATTAAAAAATTGAGATGCAGAGCCAGTCGGGGAGACAGAGGATGGTGTTCATCTACCAGCATCATAGAGTCATTAGCCTGGCTCAGCTACTGCATCCCATTGGAAACTCATCAAAACAGTAATGCAGGCTGAGACCCGTCTGGATCATTTGCAGATGTATTGGATGCCTTCAGAACTATCTACTGGCTTTTGGGAGATTTGCTCAATGCTACCAAGAGCAAAATTTGGCCTTGAATTTAAGATAAGAGGCCAAGTGCCAAAGCACAGGCCTGCACAGTGCAAAGGAGTCTGCACCACTGTTAGTGCTGGCTTTCCCACGTGGCCTTCTCAGGACACCACAACAAGAGTCAAACATGGGGATTATACATGGATGTCACTGGACTGATCTGGATGCAGCTGTGCACAATACATGCATTTGGATCTGTTCACGTGGTTGCACATGTGATGGGCAGAGCTGTAGACACTTTGGATGGCGTAAGCTCTGTTTTATTAGTAATTCATGCATGTATTTATGATATTGTGGTTTTGCACAATGTTACATGTCTTCATGCAGTTAGTTGGAACTGAAGTCTGTGATATCTGGGTGTCGCAAACTGCCTGTTTTATTTTCATAAATGTATTTATGCAACAAAATGTATTTTGAAGTGCAGGAGAATGAAATACTGTCATGAACTACACTGTAAACTAAATTCCAACGGATATCTAAAGTAACAGCATATACCTTATTCAGTTGCATAGTGCAATAATTCTACTGGGCAGGGCTACTGACATAGAGGATAATTAACAATGGAATCAGTCCTGCTGCACATTCTCCTTCCTAAAGAATGCCAACACTTTCAAGCTGCTTTTAGAAGCTGCTGTGTGCTAGTATTCAGTCTCTATAGCATTGTTGTCCTCTTAGAAAGCTGTGTAGAGAATGACATACAAGCAATGTTGTACTGTTGTGTGTTTTTGTCTTAGATGTTAGTGACCAAATCTTGTTCTGCTGTCCGTGCAAGTGATGTGGGGTGGTAAGATGGGGATCAGAAAGAGCAGGTGCTGTGTCACTCTAGAGCCCAGGCTGCCCTAAGGACTGAGACAGCCTTAAAGGAAACTGAGATTCTTGTTGCACTAGGTTTCCTCCCTGTCCAGCTCATATTTCACGTTTTCTTGTCATGTCTGAGTACATCCCATAAGTGCATTGACTGACCTGACCAGCACATGTGGTGCATGGGCTGATCATTCTGTCTGACAATTAGCTGAAAATGACTGTGATTGACTGACTGATCTTCCCCATCCCCAACAGCCCTGCTCCTCTCACCGTTCCTGATCCTCGAATATTCCTCTTTCGTCTGCACGTGGGGCAGGGGGACTGCTTTGTGCAGGGCTGCTCTTGGCTGGGAGCCCTGCCCATCAAGTGACCTTGTGCTTTGGGGATAACGTGCTCAGGGTGGACCCCCTCGCATGGGGTACATGGGGCTGTGAGATACTGCGTGCGAGCACTCTGGAGGCTCGCATGTCTCATGCTGGAAGCACTCTCCTTTCCTCTTCTCCTTCTTGTGAGAGGCTTTCAAGTCATGAAATGAGATTAAATTTACTCCTGTGCAGAGGACCAGGCCAACATCTGTGTGCTGTTTGGCCCTCCACTGACGTCATGGACTGACAATAGGGTTGAGATGACTGGTCCTCAGCTGTATGCAACTGTTCGGCTCTCTCTGTCGTGGAGTTCATCTCATACGGTGTGGACAACAGGGCATTGGGACCCATCCAGCTCCCTGAACTTCCACAGGCAGTGCAAATGTGTGTTGAAAAAGAGAACCTACAGGACACAGAAGTGTCATTTGGTTTGCGGGAAATTACCCAGTTCATCCCTCTGGGTTAGGGTAGAGGAGAACTGCTCTTCACTCTGAAACATGACAGGAAATGGCTCTGCACTTCTTAATGAGGGTTTTTTGCTAAGTGTCACCATAAAGAGATGGCTTCTTTGTTGTTCTCAAGGGGCAGCATGTATTTTCTCATACTTCACTGCTTTCCTGTGTGTGCTGAATCTGCACTCAGCGCTGAGGAACAGTGGAGAGAGGAGACCATCCATTGTAAAGTATGGCTGTATTCCTAGCCAAAAACTTGGAACTATGCTTTCTAGTGATGGTCCCCATGAGCTGAGCCATGCCTTGATAGTTGGGGACAGTAGTTCAATAGCTGATGTTTCTCAGCACATCTGTTTACTCTGTGCAGAGCCAGATTAATGTTGCTGCATGATTCTCCAAAAACAGAGAGCTCAAGGGTGGCTTTTCAAGGACACCCCTATCAGGTGGGCATCTGCAAGCCAAAAAGGGAGAAGGCCCTAAGCACAGCTAAATGATGATGCTTTCCCAGGGACAGTATATGACAAACCCATGAGGCTGTGCTTTACCTCTTCAAGGGTTTTGGAAAGCTGAGGGCCCCCAGGGACATCACTGCTCCACCTCTTTCACAGGACCATAATTACAGCCAGCAAGGGACTGGCCCTTCTGAGGACAAGCTGGGGTTCTCTGAGCCCTCGGCAAGCTGCATGGTTGCACTGCTTCCAGCTTCACTTGTGCAAACCAGGTTCCAGCCTGTTCCTCCTGCTGCACTCTGGCCGACGCCCTGCGAAGCTCTGTTGCCATTGGTCTCCAGCACCTTGACTCTTCCTGGAAGCAGCAGAGAGGCATTAACAGTGGCAAAATCTTGCAGAGCTTTGAAGCCCCACAGCCCAGAGACACCTGTGAGCTTGTTGAAAAGTTTGACAGTGTCCTCTCTGTGGAACATATTTGAAGCAGAGGTGATGTCTAAAGCTTTAATTCCTAATCTGATGTGGGAAAAGATCAGTTTGTCACAAAATTTTGTTACTTGAACTGATGAGTCTCTGTCTCAAGCAATTAATTTATTTCCTTTGTTTTCTCACTGAATTGGTTAATGGTAGTTGGTAATGCGTACAAAATTCCATTTATTTTATTATACAAATGCCATTTAATGAGTTGTCTTTGCATTAAAAAATGGACTTACTGTTTCAAAGAGATTAGGATGCCTTTGGCTAATCTTTTATTCTTGTGCTCAGCATTCATTAGACAGCGGTTACCACTATCTGAAAAAAGCAGTACCATTTCAGATTTCAATCTGATTTTCTGTAATTAAAAGAAGTTTCTTTCACAGCATTTAAGGTACTGGTGAGGTAGGTGCTATCTTTGAAATTCAGTGGAATAGTTTCAGTTGGAATGAGAGGAGGTATTTAGCTCTTTTAAACAAAGCCTGAGGAATCCATCTATGTGTTGGTTTTGGTTGCTATTATTTGATACATTCTGTAAGTGTCAAGAAAATAACAAAACAATCAAGTGAAGGAAAAAATAGCACGAAAATGCAAAATGTTTAGGACAAAAAAAACCCCTAAACGCTTAAAATTAATTTTACAGATACTTTCTTTACCACTTCAGCTGCCTTTTTTGTTTATTTGGTTTTTGTGGTTTGGGGTTTTTTTTTGTTTGTTTTGTTTTTTGTTGGTTTTTTTTTTTGGTGAACCAATACAACTCTATGACATTCCTCATGCTTAGAATTTGATCTGCTTTCTGAAGGTTGTAATCTTGCTGAGACTGCCCTCATTACCACTGTAGCATGTTCTCAGCTGGCCTACATCATGTGTAGCTTTATGTCGTCTCTGGTCTGCTTCACAATGTTCCTGCTGGGATTCCTCTTCTACTATCACACATTTAATTCACTTACTATATGTACATTTCCAGCCTGAAAACAAACCAGTGCAGGAGACATTGCCTCACTGTCTTCAGTGGTGGATATAGAAGGCAAGGCCATACTAAATGGCTTCAAGTTGATTTTGATGACTTTTGTGTATGGAGACAAAACTCCTAGTGTCTCTGAGGCTAAAGGTGCACTGAAGAATGACCGCCGTGTCAGTTGCTTTGTGGAGACCTGGTGCTTATGCTTCATATCTTGGAAGCTTTGCCCTCTTCAGGAGCTTTCTCCGTGAGCAACTGAAAGACTGGGTTCCTCTGCACAAGGCTGGGTGCATGGATGTGAAATGCAGGTGCAGAAGTATCCAAGGCATTCAGGGATATGCAGACAAAATGTGAAATGAAATGTCTTAATGAAGTCTGAAAGCTGTCAGGGGAGGATATGGTGAGAACCTGATTTTGCACCTATTTTTGGCAGTACCTTCAAGCTGGGTGGTGCTGCTGCCAGAGGGAATTTGGTGCCACTTGTGCAGAGTGCTGTGAGAAGTGCATGCCTGTGCTCTGCTTCCACCCAGCTCAGGCTGTTCCTGTGCTTCCTCCCAAGAACATGACTATCCCCGGTGGAAGTGGTCTGAGGTGTGCTGGAGAGAACACTGCTTGGCCATAGATGTGTTGTCAGTGCTTGCCTTTGTCTGTGTCACGCATCCATCTCAGGGTTCATCTCGAGACCTGTCAGGGCAGACCAAATACGCAATACTGGAAGAAAAAGAAGTTGCAGAATATCCGAGTGCAATGAAAGGCAGTGGAATGGCAGTGGATAAGCCTGGCAAACACAATAAAGTTTTTGTCTGTTTTTCTGAAGAAGGCAAGCATAATCCTTATCCTTTAATATCCTACTTTGTTCCACACCGGAATTAGAAAATCTTTTCCATTTGTTTTAATTATGTGCAGGCTTTAACTCTGCCTTTGAAAAGCATTTTTGCTATGACAACCCTTGGTGTCATGGTGAGCAGTGCTAGGAAAAAAGCTAAAGCAATGCTTTTTTCTTTCCCTGCGTGCAATATTTAATCTTTCTAATGGGAATGTATTTTCTGCCATTTTGTAAACTGACAAGATCAGCACCGTTTCTTCCAAAACAGCAGTTGACAAACATATTTTGCTTAAATATAAGTAAATTTCCACCTCTCAATTCTCCATAGCGACCAATTCATTCTTAGAATTAAACCTCTAAAAAGTTAACACTCACTCACTGACTTAACAACTGTTTTTTCTAAGAACAGTTTGAAAAAAGTAGATTTTTGTTAAATCTTTTGTTCATTACAAAGATTACACTGTCTTGCATACTACTACTACGAATAATAATAATAATTCTATGCATTGTGTGATTCAGTGATGTTGCTGTAGAAATTTTGCATGTTTTCTAGATGTTCTGACAATTGTATGTTTATGTGGTACTTTTAAAAATCCTAACCATTGCTGCTATAATCACCACCATTTTAGGTAAGTGAAAAACTGTACTATGAAACTGCCAGTTAGCAGGATTTTTGTATGTCATGCTAAAACTCTGCATTCTGCTGATCATTTCTTGGTTTATGCCAGTATTTAGTGCCTTCTGTAGAAGGAATCAATATGTTGTGGTAGATGGGATGTGCCAAATTTCTGATATCTTGTCTGCACAGATGATCACTTACCAGCTTGAAGCTTAAAAAGAAAAAAAGTAAAAGAAAAAAAATATTTAACTCTCCATCTTTCTTTAAAGTGTCTTCTCATTGATTTTTATTTGGAAAACCTTAAATAGAGCTGAAAGGAAGCCATCTTCTCCTGCCACACCTCCTGCAGCAGCAGCCTGCCAACTGTGAGTGGTACGAGGGAATGTGTAGCACCCAAATGTTCTTGTTGGTAATGGATCTAGTGAATAGCCAGACCTGCTCAAGTAATTGTGGAGCATGTTAAAATGCCATTTAATTAAAGCAGTCCTCTGATTACCATAAGAAACTGTTAGCTCTCACAGCAGTTGTGAGCTGGCTCTTGTAAACAAGTGTCAGCCTGGTCAAGTGGTGGATTCCAGCCTCTCCTCTGCCTCTACTGAAGCCACGCATTGCTGCCAAATTAGACTTGGATGAAATTCAAGACCAAGGTTTTTGGTCTCATTATTTCCAACTGATCCTATGGCAGGCAAGCTGTGTTTATCAAAATTCTGACATTGCATGTTCAGTTCCTCTTCTACCCTCTGCCTAAATTCTGGCAATATGGCAAATACACACGAGCATATGCATTTGTTTTGATCTTTGTAAGATTTTGACAGGCTGAAATTGTATCATACTGTACTCATACAACAGAAACAGGCAAGAGGGAAATGTGAGATACCTCTCTGGTGCATTTCACAGCCACCAGACATGGTTCACTGTACCTAGACTGGTCTTTAATATAGTATTTTGTATGGAAAAAAGAAGAGACTGACCATCAGTTTTCCATCTCCCTGGAGAGATGAAAACCCATTACACATCTTGAAAAGACTTTTCAAATCAAAATAAGAAGTTATCAGAAACACTGTGTGATTGAAAAAATAAGAGTACATTGAATTCATCCTTAGAAGTATTGGTCTGAAGTCATCACTGTCTCCAAGCAGGAAAATTTTCAGCCCTTGTGATGTAAAATACCTCCAAACAAACAAACAAAATTTTCAATGCAGTTGTTCCTTTTAGTGATACCCCGTAAATTTACAAAAAGCAATACTAAAGGAAACGTAGAGAATACATTGAAAATTATCCTGTGTAGTAGGTTGCACACCAGTCCTCCACAAACTGATGAATTTAGAAACCCCAGCTGAAAATTAAAACCTTCCACAAGTGATTAGAATGCTGAGAAGCCTTTTGCAGCACCTAGGTTCCCATCTGTTGGAGGGAATAGGGCTCTCTTCATAAATGTTAGGTCCTTTTATTGTCCTTTAAAAACTGGAAGTTTCTTCAGACTCATTTTACCAGACCAGGAGCCAGCTGGGGCAAGTTAGAATGTGGTTCTCCATTGTTTTTGTTGTCTAGTAGCCATTTACACATGAACACGTGCTTCCACAGTATGAGTGAAGGGCTTTGACTCCACACAACTCCTGCCTATGTGGCCCTCATATTAAATATTCAAAGCATGGTCCTATGTCAAGCATTTCTCCTATTTATAGGTAGATCAGAGTCTCGGTGGTCCCACCATTGCACTAATTGTCTTACCAACTGGTCTTTCCAACTTCTTCTGTGTGTTGGCCTAACTTGCCAAAAAAAACCACAGTCAGATTTCTGCAACACGGTAGCTGTTTTTTCCCCATCTTCTTCTCTTCCAGTGTGAAGCTATATATATATGCATTATCTCCTGCTTAGATTTGAATCAGAAAAGCCATCAATATCCTTTATTCCCACTTTGCACTTGGAAATGCAGTTAAGTTTCTATAGGTGCAGACCTGACCTGGCCTGCTGCCTGTGGCACATCAGTCTCTAGTTACATTTGTTTGCTTTTCACCATGATTCATCAGTTTCAAGATGCAAACTAGATCATATTAATGGCGTGCTGGATTAGATACCACTATTCAACCACAATGATTCCTTCAGTGTACATATTTCAGTCCTCTAATTGCATTCTGTCTGATGTGCATTATATTGCAGGACCAGCTTTCCTTTTTTTTCCTTTTTCTTTTTAAATATAGCTTAGCCTATACTGCTGAAAGGATCCAGGAAAGAATTATCCATCGAAATCCCAGTGGAATTTGGGACTTAGCTTTTTTTTAGACCCCCTTGCAAGCCCCAGCTGTAATCTGCTATTTAAGGCAGAGATTTTTGCATGAGGAGTGCTACTTATCTTCCACTCTGAATGCAGTTGCCTGAACACAGGGCACTTTCTTACACAGATATCTTGATCTTGCATCTAGGAGATTATATAAACAGCAATTTATTAGGGAGAAGTAATATTTTTATGCATTTTAATGCATTAAGCTCTGCAAATCTGAAAATCTGGGGGGAAGGGAGAGATTACTGGATCATTTCCTGAAAATGTGAGCAATATTGTCAACTAGTCCATTTTCAGTTACCTGTTCTACCCCATTGTCCTCAAATTACCCTATTTCTGTACTTGCACAGCAACATGAGAAAAACAAGCAAAAAGGCTTTGTGGCTGTAAATGCAGGAGGATTTCATAATCTACTTTGAACCTTAGATCCCCAACAGGGCTGGTAATATTTTTACTGATCAGCTGAATAAGTTTTGACCCATGTGAATGTCACATTGCCATACCTACAGCATATTTTTAAGAAGCAAACTTCATACAGGGTAAGGTCCTTCACAGGTGAAGACTGATGTGGTCAGCAAAGTTGTCTGTCACTTGTGTCAGTCAATAACTGGTTTTCTGGGTTTTTGGGGGGGTTTTTTTGTTTGGGTTTTTTTTTTTTTTGGTGACGTATTTTTCTTCTTCAAGACATTCCATTATTCTTGAATGGGGATAGAGTAAACAGATGTGTGCTGTACTGTTGTCTGCCCCAACTGAAAAACGTTCTTTTAAGTATTTGAGTATAGAAGTGCCCTCAATAAGAAGAAAGTAAAGAGACCAAGAGGGTTTTTTTTAAAGTGGTGTTTATGAGGTTTCTCCCTTGCTTAGTTGTCAAATAATTAGGCTTTTGAAAATAATTGATTCAATTTATGCTAATTGGAGTATGACATTCACTGTTACTGGTCTGTAAATTACAGAGATATTCTGATCTTTATTGCACTTCACCTCCATTTTTGTTCTCTTATAATAATCTTTAAGAAGTCTGGTTCTGCTGCATTAGAGATTTGTTTCAGTGTCTGTACAATGTTTGCTACTATTGTAGTGTGACTTCTTGTTTTTGATTTTTAAAATTTGTATTGGTACAGCCTTAACATACAGAAATAAATACCATTTAAAATAAATCAAAATAGTCACTGATGTCTGTGATAAGTGCATGCTTTATTCACAGTATTTTGTCTGTAATTAGATATAGCTACCAAGTCTCATGTATTTAATAAACTGTTTTCTGCAAAGTTGACTGGTTTCTTTAATCAAGTGAAAACAATTTACGTGGCATCTCAAAGCATGTTGTATGAAAAAAGCACAAGCTGTGCCTCATGCTTTTCAAGTATGAGCATCTGCATAGCCCTGGAGTTCCCATGGACCTGTGGTGCATTTCGATTAGCAGAGTGCAAACAGGCTCACCAAGAAATAGTTGCTGTCATACCCTCCTAACTTCTGGGGTTGTGTTTCAGGAAAACATTTAAACAATTGGTTAAGTCCTTCCCTGCCCAGGAATGTACCTAAAAGCAGGCTTGACTTGAACCATGTGCTCATTTAGTCTCAATATAGTAGGACTGAAAGCCTACATCCTGAGAGCCATTTTGGAGAGCCTTTTGGAAGTAATTTTCCTGACTTCCAAATTGAATCTCAATTCCAAGACACAGTTTGGCCTGAAATGATTTATTTTGCATTCAGAATTTCATCAGTAAGGTCTGCTCTCCACATAGTTTTGTTTTAATGTTCCTCTAGAATAAATTGTGAATCCAAGAATATGCATCATTTAAGACAGTTCCTTGTCAAGTATTAATTTTCTCTGTTCAAGAGGTCTTAAAATGAATGAACCAGAAAACTAAAGCTAATAAAGCCCCTATATTGTGACAGTGAAACACCCCAAATGAAAAAATTCCTTAAGAAATCCCACAGAGGTAACTGTTCATACAATGATAATGGTGTTGGAGATGGTCATAGTGTCTTGAGTTCTGCCAAAGGAACATGAGAAAAAGAAGAAAGCCAAATCTCCCCAGAAACTGCCATCTAGGGTACTGCAATGTGTGTTGTTTTTAGGACATCAGTGCAGGATAGTGTAGGATGGTAAGAGGTAAGTGACATAATGGGTGAGGTATAGAGGAACACAATTTTCACCAGGTACTCTGGGACTGCATTTCCATCACATGGCAAATTCTGCTAAAAAAGTTCCCTTCTTCCTGCTTGGTGTTAGCAGCTGGTTTGTGCTCAGCACAGCAACATGTGAAAAGCATCTTGTCAAAGGTCCTGCTGCTGTCCCAGTGACAAGTGGAAGGAAGAAAGAAAGGCATTTGGATGAAGAGACAGGGAAGTGAGGTATGGACAGGTGATTGAATGTGACATGTGTTGGATTCACATGACAGATGTGAATCCAACACAGTAAACCTGTTGGATTAAACTTTATAGCTTGGATTAAACTGTCTTCACAGAGGTTGAAGTTAATGAGTTTATGTTTGGTCTACAAGTGAGTATGCAGCAAGTAGTTAATGTGTTTAAGGCAGATTCAGATAAGCAAATTGGCAAAGTTCTGATAACTCAACTGCTTTCACTTTTCTCTTTGTACAGTGATTAACTCAGATTGCCACTTTAGGAACTGCCATGCTTCCACAGCCAGTGGAACGGCTGGATAACCAGCTGCAGTGTGCACATCCTGGGTGCAGTCTTGCACTATCCAGACCTTTGGTGTAGCAGGGCAAGCAGCACTGAGAATTTTGGCTCAGGCAATCTGGAGGTTTCCCCAGGCTGGTCTCACAAGTGACAGAGTCTTCTGAGCACAGTTGTGTCTGAATATATCTGAATATCAGGTTCACAGCATTGCTGAAGGGTATCATGACTGCAACCAATGCAGAAGTTGCTGAGGGAAGCTATGGCATTTTGCCTCTTCAGATAAGCTTTGAAGGTGGCAAAGTGAGGTCTGTAATTAACTGGTGGCTTGCTTTGTAGTATACACCAAAGAGCAATGGAAAAAGGCAGCTGTCCCTGAAAGGATCCACAACATTTCTTTGTGGTATAGCCTGATGGCTTACTATGTTATACCCTTCACTACTGCCATCTCTCAAGAAGACAAATTAGAACAAAAAAAGAGATGGCTAAGTAAGATGGCTGTGTAGAAGAAGATGTGGCTATTTGTGTATGGACACTTTGTTCCAAGGTCCAAATTCCTACAGGAAGAGAATGCACATGCAAGACCAGCAGCACATGAGACATGCTTACTGCTACTTCTCTAAGAAACTGAAAGGAAGTGATACCAGGAGAAGCTTTAAGACAAAATCCTGCACGTAGCATGGATTTTCTGCACGTGGAGTTCCTTAGGGTCAGGTGTTTCAACTGGTGCAGTTCAACATTTTTGTCGGTGACACAAACAATGGGATTAAGAGAACCCTCTGCAGGTTTGCTGACAACACTGAGCAGTGTGGTGCAGTTAACACATTGAAGGGATACCTGAGAGGTGAGCTGATACAAACCGCATGAAGTTAAATAAGGCCAAGTGCAAGGTGCTGGCCTGGGCTGAGGCAATTCCAAGGACAAACACAGCTGGGCAGAGAATGGATTGAGAGCAGCTCTGTGAGAAGGACTTGGGGTGCTGCTGGGTGAGAGGCTGGACATGACCCAGCCATGTGCACTGCCAGCTCAGAAAGTCAAACGTGTCCTGGGCTGCATCCAGAGCAGTGTGGGCAGCAGGAGAGGGAGGGGATTCTGCCCTCTGCTCTGCTCTGCTCTGCTGACACCCCGCCTGGATCATTGCATCCACCATTTGGGCCCTCAACATAAGAGAGACGTGGAGCTGCTGCAGCAAGTCCAGGGAGAGCCATGACAATGATCAGAAGGATGGAGCACCTCTCCGCAAGGACAGGCTGAGATGGTTAGGGCTGTTCAGCCTGGACATGAGAAAGCACTGGGGGACTTTATAGCACCTCCCAGTACCTAAAGAGGTTCTAATACAGAGCTGGAGAGGAATATTTTACAAGGGCATGGGGTAATAGGATAAGGGGGAGTGCCTTTAAACCGAAACAGGGTGGTTTTAATTTAGATATTAGGAAGAAATCCTTTATTGTGAGGGTGGTGAGACACTGGCACAGGTTGCACATGGAATTTGTGGATGCCCTGTCTCTGGAAGTGACCAAGTGACCAAGGCCAGGTTGGATGGGGGTTTGAGCAACCTGGTCCAGTGGAAGGTGCCCCTGTCCATGGGCACCTAGAACTGCCCAATAGAAACTAGTTAGAACTAGATGTCTAAGATCTCTTCCAACCCAAACCTTTCTATGACTCTTATCATTATTCACCTCAAAACTCCTAAAGTACTAACAATAACTTTTAGTCATTCTTGTCCCCACGTTTCCTAGTTTTGCTTGCAGAGGCTGAGAAGGGGTGGACTGTGGCTGGACTGCTATTCTGTACCACCCCCTTCATTGCTGGGGTGTGGCTTCAGGGGGAGAAAAAGTGAACAGGCCACAGAAGCAGCACCCCTTTGTTTCGTTTCTTTTTCAGGGACATGTCCGGGGTCAGCACTACAGACTTTGTCTCTCTCCCACTGCTGCCCTTCCTGTCCCTCGGGAAGAATGCAACTCCAAGCAGCAAATACAGCAGAGAACTGTGGTGCTGGAAGAGCCGTGGGGAGCAGAGGTGAGCCTGAGCCCAGTGGAGAGGACCCCAGCTGAACTGAAGCTGCTGATCACAGCCAAGCACAGAGGTAGAAAGCAGGCAACACCATGCAAGACTATTCCAGCTTTTGTGGGGTTTGTCCATCGTTGTTTTTCATTGTCTTGTGCTCCAGGACAGGGGAGGCGATCAGGGGAGAGCGTCTGCCATCTTGTCTTTGTCTTGGCAGCCACACAGACTGAGGCAAGGTGGAGAGCACCTTTTGTGTGTAAAGCACCTTTGGCACACCCTTGTTATGAATATTGGTGGTGTTGCTGTGTGTTTCTTACTCCTTTGCTGTTTGTTTTCAGGAAATTGTTATCTCAACTCATATCTGCCTTTGTCCCTCTCTCACTGGAAGAGGAGTGGGGGCAATGGGAGCAGCTTATTTGGAGTTTAATTCCCAGCTGTTTTTAAACCACCACACCATGCAAAATGGTAAATGAAACGGGACTGGAGGAAAAAAAAATGCTTCAGATGTGAAAAGGCAGGGGAATTGTTGGGAAAGGCAGGCAGAAACATTGAGTGCTGAGGAGATAGGATGCTGCTAGCCATGGAACCATTAACCCTGTCATACGAGACGATGCCATTCGTCTGGAGTTGGAAGGAGATTTCTGTGTGTCTGGACCTTGGTGAGCGACTCTCAAAAATGTTCCTGGAGGTTCAGGGTGGCCAGAAATTCCCATGTGTAGTGGGTTGCCTGAGGAAATGACTGAGCTGACAAACATTGCCCATCCTACCAAAACAGAGAGCTAAGCTGTATCCTCCTCTGCAATGCCATCTGCTGTGGGGCTCACCTCTCCACAACATCTGTATCCTTCAGTCTCATGGACCTGGAGCCCCTTCTGGAGACAGGTTGTAAAAAGTTGTTATGAAACTATTCAGCAGACCAGAAATTGGTCAGGCCACATTGATGCTGCATCAGGCCCCTGGTGCTTGCAAGCCAGCCAGAAGAGTGTCCTGGTTCACCCCATGAGAGCTGGGTGGCCTCTAAACAGTTTCTAAAATCCCTGCTCTGTCCTGGACAACAGTGGGATCTTCCAGGAGCCTGTGGTGTGTGTCACTGTCTTTGCTGCATGCACTAGCAAAAAAATGAGTAAAAGACAGTTAAAGATGGGTAGTAGAATCTGGGCTCTTTAGGAACTTCCAGATACTGCAGATATCTTTATCTTCTTTATTTAGTTGTGGGGGCTGATTAGTATGTTTGCTTTCATAGAGGGAGGATGAATATAGACCCTGGAAGGTAATTGCTAACTTGCTGTGTGAACAGCAACAGGCTTTTGCTATAGGGGAAGCATGCAGAGATGGAAAGAGACATCAGAGCTGAGATCTAACCAGTTTTGATGGCACCTTATTAGCTTATCTGGCAGCTCTCCTCCTCTTCGCTCACCAAACACATGTGCACAATGCAACTCCTGGCATCAGCATGGAGCAGAGCATTAGGTGTCCAGACATTTACCATGTGCATTTTTACTTAAATGGTCTGTCATGGAGCACCCACAGACCATCAGATAATAGCACAGTTGTCAGCATAGATGTAGGGTGTGTGTGTGTTTTGGCAAGCAAATACTACTGTTTTCTTCCTGTATCATCTCAGTGACAGAAGTTTGGCAAGAGAGCTTGTGCCTGCACAGATGGCACTGTTGCATGATTTTGCAGGATTTCTGCCTTGAGTTTGGCGTTAGTTGAACCAAATACAGAGACGACTTTTCCAAAGGAGCCCTGCTTACTGAAGGTAATGAAGCTCAGGTGCTCTGTGTTCACACAGCAAGCTTGCATCCCCTGAAGTGTGGTTAGAAAATAAACACTACAGAAAGATCCAGGAGGAGAGAGACAAAAGGCATTTTAGGGGTGAGGGAGCAGGAGTCAGATTTAGGTGCAAGATCTCCTTTGTCAGTTTCTCATGTACATACAGTGGCACTGAGTTTGCACTGTTAGCCTGTGAGCTATACACACAAAAATTCAGCCTTGTGGGACTTGATCCAGAACCATCTAATGTTGATGTGATTACTACACAAAGCACCAGTGGTTGCATGGCTCTCCAGGTACAGGATGTTCCTGGCTGCTTAAGGGTTTTCCAAATTCTGTCTGACATGTCCCAGAGGGAGCTCCCACGTACACTCAGTAAGGGTGTAGTTTGGTTAGTATGTGCTGGTGATGCCCCAACAGTACTCCAAGTACTCCACAAGGTGTTCAGAGATAATTTCAAATGCTTGGAGCATGATCTGGCTGCTGACAGGCAATGCTGGGCACAGAGCTTTGTGGTTTGGTAAGCAGCCACTGAAGTCAGTGATAAAGGCAGGATGGGAATACCCTTATCTTTAAACAGAGCCCATGAACTGGTGTGGTATTGAACCAAGATCCCAGACTTTCCAGGACTGTTCCACGCTGTCCAGGAATGAAAGAGACAAACTGTTTCCATCTGGACCAGAGAAAAGTAATTTATGTCAATTAGAAAAAACAAAACAAAACAAAACCCAAACAAACAAACAAACAAACAAAAAAAACCCAAAAATCCAAAACCAGAAGGAAAGATGCTGTATTTCCTGGAGGAGGTGAAAGCAGGATAGTTCTTATTCCAGCCTTCTGATGATGGAACACCCTTACAGATGGTAGCTGATACATGCTTGCCATGACAAAACCGTAATTTTATTTCAGTTTTATTTTGTTATGCTAAGACTCCTTTTCTGCAATCATTAGAGCTCCACGCTGCTCACAGCAGCCATCGCTTTCTGATGTGGCTACACTTCCAAGCCCTAGAGCAATTCATGGCATTTTTTGTTGTTTATGAGGACAAGGTGTGTAGTGGGAAGGAAAGCAAAAACTGATACAGACTTTAATGGTCATCACTGTGCATATGAAGCATTCCTGAACAGCCACCCAAGTGTCCTGTTCTGTTGAAGCACTTGACTCACTGTTCTTGCTCAGGACTGAATAGTAAGAAGCTGTTACTGTGGGCAGTATCAAGTATCAGAGCTCAGATCAAACCAGACACACCAATTTTGAATATCCGGAATATGGAGAAAGTGGGAACTAGGACCTAATTTCCTGGTTCATAATAAACCCTGTCTTGGGAAGCCAGAAACAGTCTCTGTCTTTTGTTGCAGTTCAATAAATTGCCTGAGTGATACTGTGATTCAAGAAACAGCTGCCATAATTCTCATGCCGAGGCCTATCAGAAGTTAATTGAGTGGGATTAATTGCAGTATGAGAATTTCAGTGAGGCTGGAGATATTATGTCTTTTAGGACAACTGGTGTTGTATGATTAGGATCTTAACAGGCTGTTTCCCAAAATGCTCTAGGGTGCTCTCAGAAGTAGAGAAGGTGAGTTACTGTGAGCCAGTCATAGCTCACAAGATGGCAAGCAGCTTGTGAGGAAATGTGGGGCTGAATGTTACTGATCCATGGACTGGGAAGAGAAACATCCTGAGAGGTACAAATCTCCATGGAGAATGGGTAGGGGGCAAGCAGTGCCTGAACAGTCACTGCAAGAGGGTTGTAGCAACACCCAAGGGCACTACAGGGCAAATCTTTGTCAAGGAGACTGCTGGTGAGAGACCAGCTCATCATTTCCAGGAGCATTCCGGCCTGCTTCAGTGGAGTTGTCCCCGTAATAAATCACCGTGCATAGCTCATCAAGTGGCTGCCAGGCTCCACACTGAAGAGAGGAGGAACATTTGCCATGAGAAAATGTTTTAAACACAGCTTAGTTTAGAAAAAATGCTTGCAGCCTACCTTTCAGAGGGAAATCCTGTTTTTGTCCACTGACTAGTTGCAGTGTACAGAAGATGAGAGGGGGATGCCTTCAGCTCGTGAGACTTCTGCCCCTGGACAAGCTGCACAGCAATGTGCATTTATCACATATGCCCTCTGTGTAGCTTTTTTTCCAGCATTTTCTCTTGGGGTCTTCAGGAGGAGACTCTGAGCTGTCAGGGATGTGCACACCACAGACTGAGGACTCCTGTTACAGAAGAGTCCAGAGCTCAGAGGACTAGACAATGTCCTTGCATCATTAGCCTGGGCAGGGCTCATCTGTTCAGCTTTCCAGTTTGATTTTCTTGCAGTGGGTCCTTCAGTTTGGTTTATGCAGTTCCTTTACCTTTAATGTACTCTATTAGAAAATCTGCAACAATACAATTCTTTTTAAAGTCACATCTTCCCAGTGTGCAGCATTATACCTCTGGGGCTGCAGTAACAGTCAGCAGTGGCCAAAAAATCGAATGTTAAAAGGAGAAATCCAGCATCTCCCTCCTGTTGACCTTGAGTGTACCACCTCTTCCCTTTTCCTGCCACACTGAGATAGTCACTGTGAGGATCACAGTGCATAGATGTGCACCTCTCACTGCTAAATTCATTGGGCTGCAAAATCCCATTAGTTTCAACCCTGTAAAAAGTAGACTTAAAGTATAGTAGATATAATAAAATTATAGTGGTATCGTAAAAATGCATTACTCTTTCATAAAGGATATTAAGTGTCTGAACAGCTATAAAAAGATTCTCCATCAATCCTCTGCTTTAGTTCCTGCCTGTAGGGTTGGAGCTCTCCATTTATGAAATGCCCACTGCCTGTCTTCATTTAGCTCATGGGATTCATCATGATGCACCTGCATTTGATCCACTGAAGCAACAGGGTCTTGTTTCGTTGTGCCTAACAGTGCCTCTAAGTGTGTATGGACAGAAAATCCTACTTGACTAGCATTGCCTGTCCAGCTTGCACAGATCTCTGTGGTGGAGAGATGCGCTGGCAGCACAGTGTCA
Organism: Grantiella picta; assembly: GCA_013397955.1. Classification (NCBI taxonomy): domain Eukaryota; kingdom Metazoa; phylum Chordata; class Aves; order Passeriformes; family Meliphagidae; genus Grantiella; species Grantiella picta. Next base: position 591,692 of record VZRM01001603.1, read on the forward strand.
GTCTGTATAGGAATACAGAGCTTTGCCCCAGTGCCAGGGTCAATTAAAAAAGGAAAACCTTTGTGTTTGCCATCCTCTCAGGGTTCTACAGCAAGGCAAAACATACCATGTTACTCACTTTGTATTACTGAGTCTGTGCGGCAATACATTTTCAGCTTTGCAGCAACAGTAGGTAACTTCATGTTGGGGCCTCTAAGTTTTCAGCACATGAACTCATGAGAAATCATATGGGGAGATCACCTTTCTTCAATTCTTCACATTTTGTGAAAAACACGTAAGTTGCTACTAGTCAGCAATCGTGACAGCATGCCATTAGGACAAGCTATTTTTATCCCCTTTCTTTGTTTTCTAGCATATTCAACTAAGCCCAACAATTTAATTTTGATGATGGCTTCAAGTACCTGTGTATCAGTGCTGTGAGCCCCAACACCACCGAGGCTGTGCTCTCTGCTCTGTCCACCAGTGTGTGGAGATACTGGTGCATGACCAAAGGACTCAGAGATTACATGGACATCACTAAGGTCGGGAAGCTTAGCAAAATACTGGTTTTTTTTAGTGCTGGGAGCCAGTCCCTCTGGTGACATAAAGTTATTGTAAAATTTCAAAGAGGTGGATTTTCAGCCTTCTGTATGTCCACATGGTCTTGGGGATTTTCCAAGTTTCTCTCAATAAAACTGTAAACTTTTCTAATTCACGCAGTTTCCTTTATGGTTGAGCCAGTAGCTTTGAAACTCAGAGTGATGCTAAAGATTTCCTTGTACATAATGCTCGTGCACAACCTTAGTCTCATGCTCCATGTGACAAAACATCCTGCTGTTACCCTAAGGACAGTGTTAACATGGTTTTTGCTTCTAGAGCTAGCCTGTGTAATTTAGAACATTTGAGGACTTTTCTCCATAAATGAACTCCCAGAAATATCAGTGTTCACCTCACCCCAAAAATAAGGACTATGGCTAAGGTCCAAAGAAAAAAAACCCTGCTCACATTTTTATAACTAAGTCTGTCTGATCTAAGATATTGGCAGGCTAAAGCAGCCAGTCTGATTGCAATACTGACATCTCCTGGCTAAAAGAAGTTGCTACTTCTCCCTTTTTCCTTATTCCTCCTTCAGCAACTTCTCCTCCTCCTTCACCTGTGACATATCCATTTCCATATGTACCACGTTGCTGTGGAAGTACAGAGAATTACACCCAAGTGGTAAGTCACACACATTTACACACAGTCACACTTCAGTGTGACTGGAACCTTCATTCACTTCAAAAAAAGCCAGGACTTTTGCTCCTTTCTTATGAATCTGGATTTCTACAGCTGGTGCAAAAGTGGCACCAGCAAGCGAAATGCATCTGACTTGTTTGAACACCCCTTACACCACGGCATTCCATTGCAGCCTCTTCCCAAAACCCTAAGGCTGCCAAGAAACAAACTGTGGGGAAGCACAGAAGCTGTTGCAGGGTTCTTCAGACAGAGCACAGAGAAGCCTAAATGTGTTTTTCCCACCTGTGATGCATTTTCTTCCCATAAGTACCTTGACATATCTTTGCCCTTCCTCTTGCTCCAGATCACAGCAGTAAAGCTGAGTGAACCCCTGGAGGACCTTCTGCATCAGCATGAAGAAAACAGATCGGTCTGACTTTGTAGCCACATCCTTCTGCACTTTCCAGCGAGGCTTGGACCAGATCCTCAAGAATGCTGGTGGCTGCTTTCTCCACCACCAGCAGCACCTTCAGCTCTTTCCCCAGAAGCTGAAGGATAAACCTAAGGTCTTGAGCAAGGTTGGCATGTCTGGTGACTGCTCTCACAAGAATGTCTACTTCTTTCTTTGTGATGAGGAAGAGGTGTGGAGGACAGGATGCCTGGAGGTGACAGCCCCATAGCTCTTCTCTCCACAGAGGTGAAACACAGTATCCAGTACCTGAAGCCTTGCAGGAGCAGGCAGGGATAGAGTTTGATGACATTGAATTACTCAGAAACTCCCAGAACAGGTCATTTTTTGCCAGAATGGGTAGCAGGAAGCAAGAAAGTGGGCAGAACACAGACTGTAATAGCCACATCTACCATGAGCACAAACTCTGCCCATAGTGCCTTCTCTACAAGTATATATGCATACAAAGGGCCCCTGAAACAAAGGGAGGCTAATTCCGCCCCCCTCTCTCTGGTGGCTTGGCAGCAGGTCAGCAGCTTGGGGAATGTCTGCCACAAGGAGCCAAGGGTGGGGATCTGCTTCCTCAGAGCTGTCGTCCCCAAGTTGGTGAAGAAAGCTAAGCTGGAGCTCTGAAAATTTTGTCTCTCTCACTAAGGCTTCCAGGATGTTTTTCTCTCTTAGCATCTAAGGCAGAGCAACTCTGCCCTCTGTCTGCTCTCAGCATCCAGCATCCCAAGAAGTCACTTTATGATGATGTGAACAAGTTGAGCTGCTTTCAAATGAGAAAAAATTTGAATGACTGGACAGGGCAGAGGAGGGTGGAACATGGTGTGGTCCCATTTTGGGGATGAATACTGCCTTGTTCTGAAGAGCTGGGGAGCAGTGGTCTCCTTCACCTCTACCAGGTCCTCCAAAGAAAGAGTTGGTGGAGCTTTCTCCTCATTGGAGGCAGTAACATGTGTATGATGGATTTTTCTCCCTAGCAAGCATTGCTAGGAGAAAGGAAACCGAGTTCTGGGAACCAAGAATTCCTGAAGCTTAAGTACCTATGCTTTCAGAGCCACTGCAAAAAAATTACATTCTTGTGAATTGTATTTTTTAATGGATCACAGCTTTGTACACTTGTTTGGTATATTGTAAATACAGTTATTTTTCACTACCTGATCATTTACATTAGATCTGGACACACGGCTATAAACTACTATTGGCTTTACCAAATAATAAACAAACAGATGAAATTAATTAACAAATTAATAGCGGTCAAAAAATAGCATCCCCAAAGGACAGAATTTTCAGTCAGTCATGTATAAATGGTGAGCAGTTAAACCAAAAATCAGCAGTTTGGGGATGTCCAGGTTTTGATACATATTAAAAGGGGCTTATATCTGAAGTCAAAGGCTCAGTCTGGCATCCAAATTATATAATTTTCAAAAACTGATGATCAGGTGTAAAAAGAATTGCCTTAAACCTCTACAGCTATGGCCTGGTTCATTTTCTATTGAGAGGAAAACTTCTTTTCAGCTGGAGCCTTTAAGTCTTTAAGTCACAAACAAAGATGACCTGGAAGACTTAACACAGAGCTGGGGAGCAATATTTGATGATATGCAATCAGTTTGTATTCTAATGGCAAGGTATGGCTGTTTTTTTCTACTGTATTGCAGCACTTTAAGAGGACTGGTGAGATTTACCATGCCCCTATCCAGACATTGATTTTTCTAGTGCTGTATAACATAGCTCCCCTGCCGTGTCAGAATGAGGCAGAACAGCATGGCATAATTGTTGATCATCATCTGATTACTAATGAGATGAAAATATTTCAACAGATTTACTTGCAACTGGAATCCTTAAGTCACCAGAAGATCATTACTCCTTCATGTGAGTTTTGAATTCTTTCCACTTCCAAATCCAGTCCCTAAATGCAAAAGAATTAGAGACACAATTCCCACCCATTATGTGAATTATCAACATTATGAGATGCAGGAAAGCTAACACTTGCTGGTAAATAATACATTATATGTCAGACTGGTAAGAACCCTAGCTGTGATTCGGTGTTTTGCTTTGTTCTTTATGAAGACGGTCTCAGTTTTGAAAAGCTGTCATATTTATAGGGGACTGCAAGGTGTATTTTGTGACTCACTGTAAATACTACTTATGCGGATATTTCTGAAATCAATTTGACTGTCAAACAGAAGCCTGTAATTTTCACTATACTGTATGCATTAGGAAATCCCATAAGGAGATCTCCTTCTGCCACTTGAAACCAATATTGTAGGAAATAGCTGACAGAAAAGAAAAACAGACATAACTGTCAGGGAGGAGAAAGGAGACCCAGCATTGGCTATCAATTGCTGTATCAAAAGCAAGCAAGGAATCTACAGTGACATACTACATGAATCTATAATGGCATATTTGTGTGGAATGCACGGTGCATATTGAACACACATCGCAGAACTGGGAGGCAGTGAATTGCTGTCCGATGGAAATTTATGTCCTCTGAGTGAGGAAAAAGCCCTGTATTAATTCTTTTTGGGTGTGAACTACTGAGAGATGAAACCTCCTCCAGTTTGGCATTGTGCTTGTCCTGACCATGCATAAAAATACTCACTATGGCAGACTATGCATTTTCTGGGCACACCTTTCTCAACCTTCCTCTTTGGAACTGATCTTCTTTAGATAGACACTGAATTCACTGGCTTGGACAAAATCAGCCATATTACCATGAGGGCCAGGCTCTCATCTGGCCTGCATGAAGTCCTGGGTCAGCCTTGTTGCAATTATTTTTTCACCATTTATCCCAAGGGAAGGAGCTCTAGTAGGACTGAGAGCACTGCCTTTGTAAGCATGAATACAGGCACTTTCCTGGGCTATGGAGGTCAGGTTCACATTCCAGGTCTGGACAGAGTAGTGCACAGATTGCTGCTGTGTGGAAAACGTCTGGGGTTTCTGGCTGCCTTCTAAGATGGTCTGAGAAGCACCAGCACAGAGTATTTTGAAGTCTCAGGACCTCCCTTGGAATGCGGGAATGAGAACTAGAACCTCACTGGCTGTAATTGTAATTTTGTATTTAGGATGACATTTGCACTTCCTAGCACAGAGCTGGAGTGTGAGGCTGTCTCAGAGGAGCAGAAACGAAAATCTCTCCAGAGCTAAAAGGGTGGAGGTGCTCCCACATGCACAGTGCAAATCCATGTTCCAAGACAGCACTGCCATCTCATCTTGCAGCCCCATGGCCCGCAAAAAAACATTCATCCAATCACCACTCACCCACTTTATCCTCTTTTTCTGACCCTTACAATCCAGTGGCAGAAATAAGTTTCTGGGAGGACTGTGCCAAGTGCCTTTCATGGGGTTAGAGCCTGAAGACGTGGCAAACTAACCACAAAAGGGATGCACATGGTCTGTGGGTTAAAGCAGGGCAGCCTTACAGCCCCTTGCCTTAACCTGTCCCCTTAGAGTGGAGCTCTGATCTGAGATGCCTTGATGTGAGCTTTTTCAGGTGCTGTTGGTGCTTACCTAATCTTCACCAAAATCAGGTAGCATTCCTCACTCATGTCATCAGGCTTGTGCTCAGGCTGAAATTAGCCAGTATTTCCTTTGACTCAGCTTGCTAAACTCTTCACAATTGATGTCTCTCTTCAATAATAATAGAACTGTTCAAGTGCTGCAAAAATCTCCAACTTCCTCCTCAATGAGTCTGAGTACTTTAGGGTAAAGCTGAGCTATCCATAAAGTCATGACCTTTCTCAGCTGAACGTACTCTGAGGGTTTCCAAAAGTAACTTTCTGATCTTAGTCTTGCTTGCATCTGTCAAGAAACATAATTGCATCTTGTTTTGTACTGAAACAGAGCTTCATTAAAGAACATTTGCTCTGGTATGACCAAGTAGCTCAGGTTAGGGATATTGCAAAGAAGGAAGGCTGATGGGAGGGAAGGAAGAAGTGGAGCTGAAGAGCAACTCAGTGTAACTGAGAGAGATGAATGTGTCTAGCAGAGGAAGAAATGGTAGCACTGACAGGGGTAACCCCACAAATTCTTAAGGAAATGCTGACAAGACTCAGGACCAAAAGGACAGCTAGAATCACAGACCACATTAGTGGGGAAAGGCTAAAAAGTAATAATCACAGAAACAAGAACTGCCATGTTTCCTATCTGCTTTAGAGCTCTGCTGCTGTACTGAGTTGTCTTCAGTCATGCTGAGGGAGGCAATTTGCTGACTTAAGACATGAGGATATCACTGAGCTGGGGTCTTCGATAAGCAGTAATTTATTAGATTTGAGACTTTCCACTCCTTGTTGATTATCACCAGCTATCCTTGACATATGTCTGCATCACCAGAAAGCTGTGCTGGGTGCTGCTGGCCTCATGTAGGGATCAGGATATCCTACTGACATCTCCGAAACCCTGCCTCTGAGTTCATCACGGGAACGAGTTACAAAGCAGCATGAGAGATATTACTATAAATGGGAATAACTTTTTTGTGATTGCTCTAGCAATGCTTAGCTGAAAGGAAGATCAGTAACAGAGGCTGAACCAGTTATTTGTGCCTATAAATGACTTCCTGTGCTTAGAAGTCTATCTTATGTCAGGATGCTGCTCTGCCAGGTGATGAACAAACCTATCAACAAAAGATGGTCTGTCCAAACTAACAGGATAATCACACTTGTTTGCTAACAGAGCAAACTGACCAGTTCAAGGTATTAAATTGCAAGTGATTAGGCCTGAATCTGACAAAACCAATCTGTGTGTCAGTAAGAGACTGGGACATACCCAGGCCCTGCTCAGAGGGACAAGTTAGCCTTTACAAAGCTCAAAGTGCAGGGAAGCAGGCTATGCTTAGAATGGAGCAGCATGAAACCAACCCTTCATTCGGATGGGACCTAAATCACCTGGTCCTTACAGGGACTACCGGGGTGCTGGCCCTGCAGCTAGATCTCTACAGGCCAATGCACACCATTTTGCTTTCTTTGGACAAAAAAGCCCTCTGCTAGGCAGAGTTTGAGAACATATGACCCTTGGTGTGTCTCTTCTTGACCAGCTGTAAACATTCAGTCCTTCTTAGCAGTGCCAGTTGTCAGCCAGCTGTGCACAGCTCTTGTTGGCAGAGAAATACAGAGACAGCAGCTTTGGCTTGGGCCACCATCTGGCCTTTCCCACTTCCACAAGTGGCCACTGACTGACAGATGGAGAAAGTCTACAGTCATCCAGGCAGACAGGTGCTGTAATGTACCTCTGCTTAGGGCATGCAGTGATGGCTGATCTGCAGCACAATGTGCAACTTTATCTGGTCACTGCCACAAAGAACAAAGCACAAGAAAGAAAGCCCTTTCCAAATACCACGTATAACATACTCTTTTGGTTTCCATCTCTCCTACCCAAAATTTTAAACATAAAAGGCCCACACTCTGACTTACTTTGTTGTCTTCACCCTCTGTAAAAAAAAAAAAAAAACAAAAATCAAAGCTAAGTACTAGCTATCAATGAAAGCAAAGACAAACCAGAAATCAAAGAGCTCTGTGCCATCTAGTAGGGGTTGATGAGCCAGCTGCTGGTGTGAGATGCAGAGTAATAGTCTCCAGATGAAGCCTCACACCAGCTGACTAACCAGGAGCTGTCCTAATGATTCCACTGGCTTTCTGTGTATCTGCAGGCATTGGAACCCCTTGTATTTTTCTCCATCTGCAAAAATGAAATGAAACAGTAACTTAGTTTGCCTCATGTGAGGATTCAAGTAACACACTGAAAAAGCCTGGGAAGATGTAAATATGTCTGTAAATCTACATGTGTTTTTCGCCACAAGACATTTATTTTGTGAATTTATGAAATTTATGCACTACCAGCCCGTAATACACACATGCTAATGTACAACGCAACCTATGTGCATTGTGAAGGTGGCACGTAAGCTTGTGATTTGCACTTTCCAAGAAAGTGGAAACACTTACTTGGAAACTTCCAGATACTTGAACAACTTCCAGATACTATCTACAAAATCTTCATGCAAGAGGAAACATCCACTGACATTAAAGTACCCAGATTAGAGGCCTTAATGAGAACAGGTTGAGAACCATGTCACCACTTTTCATAATTCAGTGCCTGAATGAATCTGGCAGAGTGGAATATCTGGGGAAAGTAATTTCCTCACCAGTCGTTTGACATAATTTTCATAATGTTTCACTGAAGTAATCAAGCATTCTCTATTTAAGGCATTTAAATTCCTCTCTAAAAAACCTGTATTCAAGGAAGGAATGTAAAGATCATTTCCCCAGAAACATATGTCATTTGGTTCCTTCTATGAAGAGCAAGAACTAGGAAACAGGACAGTGGTGTCCTTATTGTAAAATGCCTGGAGCAAGCGCTGTACTTCCAACAGTGGTGTCCTTATTGTAAAATGCCTGGAGCAAGCGTTGTACTTCCAACAAATACTGAAACTCTCTGGAACAAGTTAATATCCTAACTGCATGTGAAAACTACTTTACTGATTAGTCTTCAAAGCTACCACTTGACTAGCGAAAGCTCTGTATTTTAGCCCAAGAATGCCCTACAGCCTCCGAAAGTGTTTCAGAACACACTGATTACCAGGTTTTCCAGACAAAAGGGTGTTACTAACAGATGCTATAGAATTTTCCCTGTGTATTAGCAAAACATAAATCAGGCACGCAGAACTCAGGACGGGTATGCTCCTCCAGCTGGGTGTCAAGACAATCCTTCCCTCTTTCTCCACCTCCCCTTTCAGAGGTGTCTGTGCACACAGACCACCCAGCAGACCAGTTGCCTTTTCTTAACTTTTCCCTTAGGATTCAAGTGGTCTTTTTTGTTACCGTATGTTCCCCAAAACATGGGAATCAGCTTCAGTTTCAGCAGAAGGACTGACTGACTGTCCTTCGAGAAAACTTGCTATTTGAGCTGATTTGTCAGGAGGAATTGTCACTGCTATAAATTTGACCAAGAGGAATCATCCTGTTGCTTTCTCAGGCATTCTCCTGATTTTGAATGAATTAGCTAAGATAATGCTTCAGAAGATGTGCTGAGACAGCTACTGCCTGTACTCCTGACTGCATACCACACTGTTCTACGCTCCTTCCCTCCTTCAGCCCTTGTGCTGTGTCCTTGCAACATTGCCAATTCTGTAAGTGAAGCCATGAAAAGCTGTGCACTCTCAAGACATTGTTGTCTGCAATTTCCTTCCAGCAGTTCAAGCTCATGTTTCCTGTAAACTGGTTGGTAATTGACACTTTCCTCTTCTTTCTAAAGACGCTGGGAAAAGCTTGGCCTCTTCATGCGTTTCTACAAGGTTTGGGCTGGAGCCTAACTTCTCTGCTATGCAGCAAGGTAGTAAGTGACCTCTAGCATTTAAGTCACAACGGTGTTTTAGTCAGACTAGAGCCACCCAAAGTGCGTACCTCAGACTGGACTCCTTGTCATGAACAGGGCTACCCAGCTGTGGCCACAGGACTGGCAAAATACAGCTGGCTTGTCCTGTGCTGAAAGCACATGAAGGCAAAAGCAGCATTCATTACTTTCAACTGATTGAGCACATCAAAGCAATGAGGGTTATCTAGGCAAGTGATATCAGGGGGTGTAATTTCTTTCCAATACTGAGTTTCATGGAGTATTTTGTGTTCTGATATAAAGTCCAATACAACATCAGGTACTATTGAGTTTCATACCAGTGCTTCTAAGAGCTCAGCAGAATAAAAATACTAAGGAAAAAAAGGAGACTAAAAGCACATATAGTAGGAAACCATACATGATTTTACAGGCCAAGCTTCTTGGGTTAAACCAGAGCATTTTCCAGAGCTTACAGTGGTGGGGAAATTGTGAGTAACTTAGGAAAACAAAGCTGTGAAGAGAAAACTTGTCTAGCGGAAGAAAATGCAGACAGAGCTAAGAAAGGAGTTGTGGTTCAGTTCTTTCAGTGTTTCAGTACATCTTTGACCCTTTTACCTCATCTGATCTGTCACTTGGAAAATCTGACCTCGCTGTGTGTTAGCCCACTCTGTGAGCTGCTTGAACTCCACCATTCAGCTCTGACACAGACTCTATGCCAACCACCTGTGGTGAGCAGAAAGGCCAATTACTACTGTAGCAAATGAAATAAAATTACTTGAGCTGTGTTAAGGTACACAGGTCAGCACGGTATTACAAGCCTTTTCATGTGATCAACTTAGTGGTCAATGCCAGAAGCAGGAAATCCCAGACACTGCCTGGTTCACACATATTCCAACTACTAATTATGATCTGAATTTGAACAAGCGATTCCAAGAGGAAAAGAACTTTGCTGAAATTACCATATAGGCATAGAATAATGTGTTCAATAGTGATTAAAAGTGGGAAAGAAAGACTGGCAAGAGGAACTACTGCATCTGACAGTTACTGCTCCAGTCTGTCATTTCTAAGAGAGCTGCTTCCATATACATAATTTGTATATTTGACAGTTAATCCTATCTACATATATCAGCAAGTCCCTCAAAATTGCAAGGAATAATTTGAGACATTATAACTTAAAAATATCACAGCAGCTGTGTTCATCTACCCCCCTCTTTCAAATACCCTCATTCTTGAGCCCAGGCCCTGAATTTCCAAAGGCAGATCTTTCAATACCCAAGATGAAAACAACACATCCAACAACCATTAACTCCTTCAGTGGAACAACTGTAACTTTCCAAGGGAAAAGGATGATCACTGTTTCACTTCCTGGATCATTTGCAGTCTGCACAGCAACAATGTCAGATTCTATAGTTCAAATTTTTAGCACAGAGCTCCTTTAATGTCAAATTCAACTCAAATATAAAACCCATGCTTTCTGCTGTATCTGCTTTAACTTCTTTGCCTTTGTAGGATTCCAGGCTGGACAGACTCATAGCTGCCTCTTCCACACCGAGATTTGCAGATCTTTTTCTTCAAGGCATCTAAGATATGCAGCTCACGCTGCAGAATCATGAATAGTCAGGACAATTTAATATACTAATTTCATATTCATTCTTGGTAATTAAAAAGAAAAAGCTACACAGAGCCAACCACTGTGAACAGAAGTGACTTCTTTCTCCACTGCCCACAAGAACCATCATCATTCCCATGACTCATCACATCAGAACCCAAAAAAAAAGCATATGGTATGAACAGTTCTTGTTAAAACTTCACATATTTAGGCTCTATCAGGCTGGCTCCAGAAGATTCTCCTTCCTGAAAATGTTTCAGTACGCTCCAGTTTCTGCTAAGGTCTACTGTCAGCTGAGGTATATGAAAGCAGTATCATTTTCCTCATACCTGCACCCGTCTCTTGGTACTTGTTCTGTATTCATGATTAATGCCAATATTAACAGTGAAATATGAACAGATAGTTCAGTAGTGCTTACTGGGTTCAGGCAATCCTGCACATGGAAACAGGATATCCTAGATGTCCCCAGGGAAACACCAACTACAGCCCTGGAAACTTCATTGGACAGCTAAGTTTATGCAAAGCACAGAGCTGCTTCAAATGGGCACCAGCTTAACAGATACTTTCTGATTTATGGTTCTCACATAAGTTTTCTTCTTCTTTTTTGTTTTCTAAAACTTGCCTCCATAGGCAAAGCAATCAATGTAGTAGCATAATTGTATAAGCAAAGCTGTGGAGATACAAGAATGCCTGTGAAAGGACTATTTCTCACTCTAAGTTACTTTATCCTGGTAACATAATCATAATTCCAAAATAATTTACCTTCAGATCAACATATTTTCTTTCAGCAGGCAGCTGGAATTGTTTAGCACAGATAAAAGTACCAAGGAAAAAAGTGAACAAAAAATTAAACACACTGAGTATTGAAAAACAGATGAATAGAAAAATTTGACCTTTCAAATGGAATTGTCTTTGCAGACAACACTTTCCATCCAAAATGTCCAGAGAACTTATGACTTTTTGTCTGTAAAAAGACTGTTTGAAACATTTGCTTTTTTCCCACTTTAATTCATTTTCATATATCACAAAACAAGGTATGAGGCAGGTACACTGTAACTAAGGATTTGAGACCAGATGATACTACAAAGGCAAACAGTACAATAAAAATGTTCCTGCATAGGAGGGGGTGGGGGAGGAAGACTGGCTGATGCATTTGATAAATTCGTGTCTGTTTTGATGGACACAAGTAATTTTTGTTATTCATTACAAAAATCATACCTGTACATAATTAAAAGAAAGAAAAATGCTGACAGATTGTGCATCTCTTGGTGAATCTGGTTTGGACATTTATTTAAAGGAAGCACTGAAACAGGGAAGAGCAAGCCCTGTGCACTTCAAACTCCAAGAATCGTCTTGCATTTGACTTTGACCCGACAGAGGAACAGAAATAGAGGATACAAATTTTTCAACAACACTACTTCCCCAGCATGAGCTCACACTCCTGAATGGCAACTGCAAAAACCCAGAAAAAAAGTAGGTTTTAAGATACATAAAGAAATTAAAAGGTCAAACAGCTCCTGCTATGGACGAAAATCAGATCTTGAAGTTCTGAGACAAACAACACTCCTCATTCTGCCTCAAGTCGAGGTAAGACAGGAAGAATAAGATTTCCAAATGCAGAGTCTTGAGTTATGAAGTATCCTGAGGAATGTGCATGTGCGTGCTGGAAAGAGAAAAGCATTTGTTAAAGCATAAATTTTGAAGCACTGACATGATTTAAGACTTCATGGCTTCTGCATGAATTCTGATAGTCAAATTCAAACCCAGCATTTTAGAACAGTCACATCAGAATAGGGCCCATCAAGACAATTAACTTGGACATTCTCTGCTGCTCTTTTAAGCCAACCCCATGGAGGTGGGGCAAATTAATTCCTGATTCCTCTTCTTTGCCTAGACCCCATGTTTCCTCTCCCATCCATAAACAGCTTGCAAGTCTTGGCTTATGACAGCTGCCCGACAGAGTGCCACAAGCATGCATGAGTGTCCCACAGGCTGAGGCTGCATGTACAAAGGACATGACCAGACACACTCCTGAGCACGAGACACCAGCACTCTGCTCATGTGACGTAGATATGCTTGTTCACCTTGAACACCTTGCTGAAAGCCTACATACCCTTTTCCTTTTCAAAGGCTAGACTCCAGCAAGTTAGATGTTCTGCTTTTCCCTACTGGATCTCATATTTAGCCTGAGCCTGCAGTGTGCCCCTGGAGTGACCAAGGCTAACTGGCACAGTGGGCTGCACCAGCAACAGCACAGCCACCAGGCCAAGGGGAGATATCTGAGTTCAGTTTGAGACACAGACTGGAGAGAGTTCAACAGAGACACAAAGAGATGGGCTGTGGGGCTGGGTGGAGATGCCCATGGAGATGTTTCACCATGATGAAAGACTTCATTTATGATATACAGAAATGTGAGACACCTCATCTCTAAAAGGGTCTCTTCAATGTCTCTAGGAGCAGGGCTGCTCTCTGAAGGGACACACACCTAAAACAGAGCCAGGCTAAACTGTGACTGTATCAACTCACCTGCAGGGCAGCCTTCTGCTGTGCTGCAATGTGCTGTTGCTCAGCATGATCACGAAAATCCTTATTCAGAGGTGATCTTGCAAGTGCAATGCTGCAAGAAAGAACAAGATGGTATTACACAGACCACAGATAAAGTATGTGTCTTGCCATTCTAGCCATGAATACCATTACTTCCTTAGCTCTCCATTTATTTCATTCATGGCTGGAAATTGTTACTGTTTGGAATTACTATTTGTTAATATAAGAGAGAAAAGAGTAGATGGAGTGACCACAGCTGAATTGTTTGAGCCATCATAAACAACTCCTGCCAAACTAAACCTGAAGCCTACTGTGGATTTTGCTCATGGGTTGAGTCTCACTGAAGTCAGTGAAACCACTGGGGTGCAGCGTTAAGACAATGCAAGTAATTTCTAAAGCAGCTTTGTGCTTTCACCACTACTGAGTCACCGAGTGACTGTTCTAAACAACTGTGATAAACAGGAGCACTAACTAGAGCTCTGCAGACTTCAGTATAAGAACAGTTCTTCGGTAGGGGGGCAGCAGTTCACTACATATAATACAGGAGTTTCCTACTGATATTAACTGAAGTAATGATCCCTTGATGATAGCTTGGAGTACCTAAAACTCATTTAGCTTATCTACCTCATAGCAGCGTAAAGTTTCAAATTAAAATTTATTAATGCTTTTCTTGTCTTTTGTATCTTAAAACTTGTCTGCCTTCTTAACCCAAAAAGAAGACATAAAAAGCATCCCCAAATCTATGTAAGTAACAGATGGAAATCAGGTGAGGGTTGCCATTAGAATTGTATTGCAAGACAATTCACAGCTACTTCTGAAATTGTCACTAGAGACTGCCGCTGAAAACCCTGATCTTACCAATCACAGACATAAAAGTACAAATGACAAGGATTCCAAACAAACTTGTCAACTGAACTTCACCAGCCGCTTCAATGGCAACAGATAATTTAGTAAATCAGTTTTTGAGAAGCAACCATGCTCATGAAAAGATCTTCAGCCAAATCTATGCCTAAATGCATAACAAAAGCTGAAAGATTCAGGATTGCTGCTTATGCCAAGTTTTGAGATAAGCTTCACTGTTGGAGAGGTGTACTACTCAGTTTACTTAAAACACAATTTTTTCAGTTATTTTGAAAGTATTTACTTTCTGTTTAATCTGTACCCTCTAACTTTTCAATATGATTTCTCTAGATAAGCTTAAGGCTTCACCATCAGCTGACATTTTTCAAGCGAGGTCTTCTGTTCTTGAATACAGGATTTTCACATGCCAAGGCCAGAAACCAATTAACTCATTCACCCTTACGCTGTCCATGTCACTGTTATGCTTCACATACATCAAGCTCTTTCAGTTAAGTTTGCACAGTTTTTTTGGTCTCAATTCTGACAACTCTGTGGTCCAAGAGCTTTGGCACAACATCAAAAAACTGTCAGCTTCACAAAAATCACACATCAGCCCACAATGCCATAGCAGAGTTTTGACTGCTGCAGTGTAGGTTCCACCCATGCCCACCTTCAAAATTAGTAATTCTAATTCTGCTCACTAGAATACAGTGTTGTATTTCCTTAAAGAAAAAAAGAGAGCAAACAAGCACTGCCTGAAATTGTCGGACTTGTAATAAAGTACAAGAACACTGCTGCCAGGAGTTGTACATAAGAGTATGATATTCTGATTTTCTTATCAACAATTTTGCTCAAATTATAACGACATACAATTATTATTATTAGTAACTTCTTATCTCGCTTAGAGGTCTAAATCAGGCAATTTCAAGTATTCTGCATGCTTTTTGACATTACAAAGGAATTGAAAGTAGCATGGAATGTCTTCGAAAAAAGACACAGGCAGCACTCAGACTGTAGTCAGAGTATCTGACCCTTGTACAGGTGTTGCAGGTTACACTGCGTCTAGAATATGGCACTGCACTCACTTCATGCTAACCCCAAAGTTTAAGGATCTCAATTTCTCCACATAAATGGTTGTGTGACTTTCTAATTACTGGTTTATGACAAAAGTCTGATCTTTTGTCTTGTATGGGAGAAATCCCAGTAACAATCCTTAAACTCAGATTGGATTATTACACATTATGGCGTAGAGTCATCCTTACAACACAGCACCTTTTACAGCATTATCTGCAGTAACGTAAACTGGCTTTGTCTTGCATATAGGGAGTTTCAAGGATAACTCAGTCCTTCTGTAATTGTTCTTCTCTAGTCACACAGAATTCTGAAACTAATGGTCTGCTACTTCCATTCCCCAGAGCATTTCAGCTTAATAATTAAATGTTTTCTCAGTGTCTGCTTCCTGATTTTTTCTTTATGGTGGACTTCAATACAATTGAGTAAGCATATCTCAAATGAGAATTATGTAAGCTGAAATTCATGCTATATAAACAATTTTAAATACTAGTATGTTCCTAAAGAGTAATGTCCCTCTGCCTTGCTATTAAGGATGTTCAGAAAACACTTCTGTTAAGTATTTATATAAGTTTACAGCTCACTAGCTGTTTGGGTTTTTTCCTTAATATAATCAGTGATGTCCAAACAGGTCTAAGAACATAAAATACCTGGCTCCAGGGTGATTTGTGGAAGACTGGTTTTGCATAAGTAACTTTCTCTTCTCCTTGTCTAGTTCTGCCAGGATTGCAACCCTATTTTTATTCTGGAAACCTGGTGAGAATGACAGAAAAATATTAGAGATATTTATTTGACTTCTGTGGCCCAACTCTAACCCTGTGGAATCAGAAGTCCCTGTACAAAATTGCTCTAAGATGAATACATTAATCTTCAATCTTTGAAAAGGCTATTAATAAACAGGCTTCATTTTGTCTTTTCTCATTTTAAAGCATGCAATAGCTTCCATAAGCTATCGTGCATATTAATACACTTTAAAATAGAGGTTTCTAATGCAAGTTAGATCCTATCCCTTCCCAAGCAAGCTCTGAAGCTACAATCGGGGTACACAATCAAATACTTGCCTTCCAAAAAAGTAAACTTACCAGGCTCTAGATTTAAAACATAGTCACTGAATGTTCAACAATATTCAGCAATAAGAATGGAGCAATATACTCATGGGACGTAATTTCTCACGTTAGTGAATTCAAACTATAACACAAGTATAATATATATAACAGGTAAGAATAAGCTAATCACTAAGCTTGCACATTTGCTTATACAAACATCTTTCCTTCAATCTATGCACAAGAGTTTAAATATACTGATGTCCTTACCTATACACACTACCCTTACTCTGAATATGATCAAATGCTGGAATAAAGAAGCAAAATAAACTATTAAACTGTCCGTATGCAATGTAAGATAAGAACGTGGCCTCCATCTCCTTTGTTCATCATTCCCCCAAAGAGACCTTGAAGAGACTTGACAAGGAGTCAGGAAGAAGGGTGACTGAGAGAATTTAAAAAATGCCCAAAATAGCTGCCACCTACGGACTTTTCATAGTTGCCTTCTAAATGCAAACATGGCAAAACTGCTGTACCTACAGAGGACTCTTCCATAATAAAGGATTGCATTGCAGCCCTCAAACAAACCAGATGCACAAGTCCCTGCTGTTGCCCAGTATGCCTAACAGCACAGCTGAGCAGAGCAGCTCCAGAGCTGACTCTTGCATGGTTCTATGCCACCAAGGACACTCCTCATGACAGCAATACATGCTTTCTGAATCTCTGATTTGCTTCTGCTCTATATATCTGCTTCTGCTCTTTAATAACAGTGTCATAACACACAAGTTATGACACTGTTATTAAAAAAAGAGATGTAAAAGTCAAGTTAGGTCCTTTATTTTATCCATACAAAAAGTCAAGGATTCCCACAGGAAATCGCTGTGGGCTGTGCCCCTGCCCTGAGTACTGTTTTAATGACAGTACTAAAACAGGGCAGCCCACAAACTGTTAGGAAGGCCAGACATGGTAACTCTTAGGGAGAGTATTAACATGCCAAGGTAAAATGATTTATTTTCAGTAGCTGCACTCAAAGTCCATCCTCTTTGACAGACCTCGTGTTGATGCTCAATTACATAAACCAGTATTCCTTTCATCTGCATGGCTCAATGAAGGACACACTTACCAGACAGAAACCTTCAACTCTAAATTACAATTTGCATCTGTACTGCCTTGCTATCAATCCCTCACCTTTTTCTTCTACCAGGCCTAACATACACACCCATAAACCTCAGTGTCTCAAGAGTTCTTGAAAGGAGCAGTCTGTTAATTTTATCGTACTGCGGTTTTATCTAAGCTCACCCACAGTAATTTTGACATTTGTTAATAGATTTTTAGTCATATTTAATTAAATGGTATTTTTCTGACCGCTAATCTCTCCTTCCCATGTGGCATTAGCTCCACTTAAACTCTGTTTTGTAAAAGTATTGATTCAGGTCTTTGATGTCTCTCTGCTCTCCAGGTATTGTGCGCTATGTCCTTTTTTGAAGACCTTACAGTTGCAACAAATCTGAAACATTAAAACACAGCTGACAAAAAGGCTGAGAAATCTTGCCAACAAGCTAGGAGTTCAGATTTCTGAGCTGCACACTTTACCTTCTTGTAAATTCTGGAGACAATGCATGGATAAGATGACTGAAGCACCACTAAGAGGGTCTGATCTAAAACAACCAACTCCGTATGCTCATTCTACACAATTTTAATCCAAAACCCTTTATACTTGACATATTAATCAGCACCCTTCTGCTACTGCTTGCTTGTCCTGAACCGCATAAATCTAGATGCATGCTTGGAATTCAGAAGATATGATAATTAAGGAAAGAAAAAGGAGACCACTTTTTAATATAAGTTGTTGTGATCTAAAAAAACAAAGATTAAATATGCTTAAATTTATCATGAAGCAGATGGTATGATTCAGAAAGGCTTGAAACATTTTAAATGCTGTCTTTAAACTGTGATCAGAAACTGTACAAGATTCTGTCTTCTATTTTGAGTCTTGTTACAGTATCTCATGGCAGAAACTCTAGTGGTATCCACTAACCCCAGTATTTTTTCTTTTCTTATATCTCTAGTAAGAGCTTTGTAGTCTGTTTTTGATTGTTTGTTAGTTGTTTTTGGTTTTCTTTTTAAAGTAGTATTTTGTACTAGAGTTCGCACAGTAACCATCAGCAACCTGCTGTGCTGAAAAAGCCACTTGTTTAAGGGAATTTGTTAATAGTAAGGAGAAGAAAGACCACTTGAGAAAGTGGAGAAGCACATTCAACATGGGTATGTTAGTACCCCTCAGCTGGGCAATGTGAAGATCCTGCACGTATTTTAAACTCTTTCAAAATGCAAGGCAAAACCTGTTCATTTAAAGGCTAACAATGGAGGGGGAACATAAAAAAATCCACTTTACAGAGAAATTCTGGCATCCTTACAAAGTAATTAACTGTATCTGGCAATACATAAGCAAGACTTTCATTTAGATTCTTCCCTGTCCAGGAACCCAAAGTGCTTTCATAAAGACCATAAAGATACTTCCCTACGGAAGTTTCTCATGTCAATTATAAATAATTTCTCATCTGTAGATTTGTCTGTTCTGCTTTCTAGTACTAAAGATATGGACATGAAAAAATCAAAACCCATCTTTAGTACAGACCAGGTTCTCATCTGTGAAAACAAGCGCAGATTTTCAAACACAGGAACTTCCTAATAGAGTTTTAAATTTAGATCTCCCTTGACAGGGCTTTGTTGCACTAATATTTTGAGTTTGAACAGTTTGAATATTGCAGTTTATTAAAACTTTTCTCTGCTTTGCTTACATGAGTCCTGACACAAAATGACCTATTCAAGGCAGCTAAATAGATTAATGGCAGTGTCAGATGTCAAACTGAGCACCTAGATCCTCAGATTACTCTCTAATGTTGCAGATTCAGGGCATTTAAAATTTAAACCTTTCTGACACCTGTATTTCTGACAGCAAACACTGTATTTGTGCAGGAGCTGAAGGATTACTTGCACCTCTTTTCTGCACATAAAAGTGAGAAAGAGGAACCTGGAGCCTTGTGAGTGATATTGGTAGCTTAAAGAGCTCACAGCAAGCTTCTTTCTTTAACCTAATCCTAACACCTTATCTTACCACCCTATCTTACCAGTACCTATGTCACTTAGTTCTTCAAACTAACTGCATGGCAAGAAACAGCATAACCTTTAACTTTTTAAAAGTTTTTGCTTTTCACTGATTATCTTTCCCTTCATCTGTTGGTTGCTTCAAATTCACAGCACAATGAAGTCTTTTCCTAGACACATTATTTATCATTTGTCCATAGATGTGTAAAGGCAAAAAAGAGCCCTCCACTACTTTGTGTTCAAGATACACTTTTACTCGGAAAATGTTTTCAAAGCTGGATGTCAACTCCAAGCTTTGAACATTAAAAGGAGTTGCATACTGTCCTGCCTGCTCAATTCAGAAAGGATTTAAAGCAATTTCTTCACTGAAGTGTGTGCTTCAATAAATGTTGGCATTCATGAACTGATGCAGAAACCTCTTAAAAAGCAGAATCTAAAGACCTTATTCAACACACACCACTTGGGAAAAAAATTGAGTAACTCTATTTTGATGTCCTCTTCTGCTTATGATGACTGGCATCTCAAAACATCAACTAATAGTCTGCTGCACGCCAATACTCTCAGTAACAATTTACATTTGGATGTGCTTTCATATACTTTGTGTGACAATGAAACAAAAGGTATTCTAGTTATTCAGTAAATTAAGTTGATTTACCGAAAAATACATTAGTATTTTGTGTGTGCCTCCAGAGAACAGCTACAGGCATACCTGAATGCAAGTCATTGACTGCTTTATGGCTGCAAAGTTCTCAAGTACTATGCTTACACACAGATCAGACTGAGCTGTCAAATAGCAAAGCACGTAGATGATACAGTAATTCAGTGCAGAACAGCACAATCTTCCTTTTCAGACTCAGAGAACAGACAGCTAAATCTAGCTGCTTCCATTTTGCTACGTGAATGCATTCACATACCTTTAGGCCAAAAACAACTGCCAGGATATAAAGAGACTCTGTAGAATTGCTACAGCCTGAAACTTAGAATTTTCTTCATATTTCAGGAGCTTGTTCTTCCAACATACCAGAACTCTTCTTTTATGAAAGGTTCAGCCCTGTCTGAAGAACGATCTGTGTTTTTTCCACCTTTCGGTTCCTAAAGAAGAATTCTGTCCTGAGCAGTTACATTTCTCTTATCTCAGAGAGCTTCCTTTAGGAGGACTCACACATAGTGGTTAATACAGTTACACACAAGGTATGCTCTGGCCTTGCTGCACACCAGCAAAGGCATTACACAGAAGCAGCCTGATGAATACACGTTTCCTAAGTACTGTGAACTACTGCAGTAGGAGCAGTGTATTCCTGAGCGCCTGGAAGTATTTGCTTCTGAAGTGAGGACAGTGATTTGCCCCCCTGAAAGTGTACCACTCTGAGATCATCTGGTGGACAATGCACAGCATGCTACAGGATTTTCCACTGCTTTCAAATGCCATAGTCAGTCTCATGCAATCAGTTCCATGTGGTACTAATAAACTGAAGCCAGGCTTTTAATTCAATTCTGCTTGGATTTTCTGCACTCATATGCAGCTCATCACCAAGAGTGCTTTTCTAAAAGGTCAATTAATAAAAGTCTGGTCCACAAAATCTTAAATTTTATAGTCTGAGTCTATAATCAACGGAAAACTCAAATTAATTCCTAAGAAAATACTCGATATCGATAAAAGGAAAAGCAGTAATTTGGTACAAAAACTGCCATCACACTGTGCCTGTGTAGAAGGCAAATGTTTAAGTCATCCCTACAGTTCTGCCTGAGTAAGTGCTACCAGTCAAAATCCTTCCAGTAAGTTTCAGTAAATTTCTATTCCTTTTCTCCAAGTGAAGAGAATGGATTGCTTTAACAGCACTAATATGTATGCCGTGAGGCAAGCTTAAAATGCAATGTTTTTCTCAATCACTTTCATTACTAGATTGCATCTGGACAAAATAGAAGCCCTGAACTATTGTTTATATTTACCTGTTCCTTTCGAATTTTCCTAGTTGTACTATTTACAGGCTTATTTGGTAATTAAACTTGACAGTGTTTCTTGTCTGTTTAGTGCAAACAATTTTCATACAGGTCATTTATTGAGTCTCTAAAGGATATCTCAAATATAAAAGCATATTCCAAGACCCTATTAAATTATAAGACTTTGGAGTCAGGAGGGAAGCAAAGGTATTCTGGCACTAAAATCCCATCATATCTCTCAGTAAACCAATATATTTGAGAAAAAGTAGCTTTTAACTCTCTATGACAACATTCTATTCCTTGCAATGATGCTGATCTGGTATTCAGAGAATAAAGCAAGATTTACCATTATGTACCAAAAACCTTCCCCGCGTTAAAATCTGCAAACAGACAGCTCTGCAACCCGCAGTACTCCTCTCTCAACACGTCACAAAATCTCACTAAGCATTCCAGACACGAACTCCTTTTCATCAAGTAGCAAGTCACATCTGTGTTTTGGACCCACAGAAGTCATATGACACCCCTTGAAAGGCCAGCAGCGCCCAGCTCTGCAGGCCTGCTAGAGGTAAGGATACAAACACCGATGTGCAAAAGTCTCCACTTGCCGGGAAACTGAACTCAGAACTCATTTCCCATAACCACGTACATGAAGGGCCATAGCCGAGAAGCTTTTTCCTCAGAGGGTCTCCCACAGGAGAAAAGCCTCAGAGTTCCACTACGGTTTCCAGAAAACACCTCTAGAGGGCGATTTAAGACCCTTCTTCAAACTCACCCAGTGACACCCCCAGACCCTCAGCCCCCTCTAAAGCACATGCACCATCTGGACAGCCGGACCATTACTAAGAGTTTTATTTTTTCAAGGATGCAATTCAGACACATCTTCATACAAAGGAACATTTCATCGCAGTTAGCATTACTGTTTCAACTGGCTTTTCCTCCTGGGCCTGGCCACTTGCTGACAGGTATTACTGTCTGGGTCTTGCTATTTCCATCACAACATGGAATATGTTTGACTTCTGTCTGCTCTGGATTTGAGAGCAAGAGCTGCCAGTCATGTTCAATGCCAAGTGTTGTAAGTGTCTGAAATAACCTTCATGAAATGATCACTGTACCACAGGTATGGTAGGTACTTCCTAATCCTGAGCATGACGTTATGCTCTGTAACTCAGAGCTCCCCAGCCATCAGTGGTCTTTTTCAACCATTTAATGCATGTGTACCTTGTCCTAGAAGGATCACTGCCGTCCTGCTGCTTTCAGCCCCACCTCTCTTCCCTTTCTTCATCTTTCCATAAAAATGAACAGACAGTTATGCTGACTTCACTGATATTTTGCCCGCAGCCCTTGAATACTTAGATTAAAACCTACCTTGTCCTGAAGGATTTGCTGCCATCCTTCAATTTTCAGCCCTTGTTTTATTCAACTGGAGTTCAAATCTTTTAATCCCCACAAATATCTGCAAAACAGGCACAATATAAGATAAACACACTTGTTTAAAAGGAGAGCTTGGATTTCATTCTGTGAGAGACTTCATAAATACGGCAACTGTTAGAAACCATAAACCAAACGCAGCATGTGCATTGCTTAAAATATATTATACACTTTATATTGTTATGGCTGAAACTTTCGGCTTGAAATATCACGGGTTGTGATCAATACTTTTTTACAGATTCTAGTAATTTCTAGTAGTAGTAGTAATTTGTCATAATTTCTATTCGAGTAAGAATAACCTTTAGAGTCATACGTGCATTTTCCCAACTGGACTTCTTACTGACACGGTATGTCAGACAATGCTCAAGAATCACATCAAACCATTGTAGTCCTTAAATGCTGAAGCCTTGGAAGACCCCAGCTTAGGCTCTAACTCAAGAAACACTGATTGTTTGAGGAGAGGCAATTTAGACCCAGACACAATGCCAGCCGAAGTTGGCTGCAGCTGCGGCAGAACAAAAAAGGAGGCCTGCTGCTCGGCCATACGTCACCTCGGGCCACCATCAACTTCTGCTTCCATCAAGGTGCCAGGCTGTAAAGTGCAGTGCGAGGAGCTTTGGCTCAGCCAGGCGGAGCCGAAGGACGGGAACACCGAATCCTGCAGGAAACGTG